>OY755237.1:100793779-101045119 GCA_963576725.1 Azorinus chamasolen
TCAGACAAGCCGGACGGACGAACGGATGTTCTAACGGATTGAGTGTATGTGGCTATTCTTTTGTTCAAAATAGCCACACAAACTGAAAATAAGCCACATAAAACCGATGAGAACAAACGATCTTTTGTTCTCATGTAATTATCTAGTCGCATAAACAGGAACGGACGGACAGCTGACGGACAGACGGACGGACATGGTGGCTCCAGTATACACCCCCCCCCCCCCAATAAAACACAAATGCCATTCATCTTGAAAAGGAAATCAAAATTTTGACACAATATGTACCGAAGCTACCATGGTGCAGAGTACGGTGGTAAGGTGTATGGAAATGTATTGAATGCAGAACTATTCCTGCGAGAGGATGAAAACAATATTGATTGAATGTACGGGGGATGTAAGTTAGCCACTGAAATACCATGGTAAATAATGCAGACCCATTTTAGACAGCTCCTCTTCATATGGATCTACACAATGTGCTAGTACAGACATGCAGCTACTGGCATGGGAATGGTAAACCCTTAAGTCCATAAATAATCGTGTAAGAGATACTAACAATATGAACATTAATTAGTATATTTTTATAATGACACATGAAGAGTGGAAGGTTTGGCCATGGCATAAACTGTATAGTTATGTCTAAACTATGTCATAAGCAAACACAGCAGGTCCTGATCAGACAGCTGCTATATATGCCGTCTGATCTACGTGTACTCTGTTTGCAAAGGCGTAGAAAGGCGTATTTATGGTGTATTTATGGCGTAAAGGGTTCAGAAATGATTATAACCAAAGGAACTTCTGTTGTGTGCCTCAAACCATTGGTCTATCTTGGACAAATTAGCCAAAGGATAGTACAGTATTGCCATCGTGGTCAGGAGCCATCTGAACCGGGACTGTTTGGTTTGCAAAGGCATCAAAAGGCGTAAATATGAAAAAATGGTTAACATTAACACATTACATGTACATTTATTATGCGACCCTTATTCGCCTGTCTTTATGGAAACTTTATTCTGCAAAGTGCGACCATACTCACACATTCAAACAGTTTTTATCCAAATGAGACGCCGAATAACTCACCACAGTCCAAGTTGCCAATACAGGGTTGGATAAAGGAAGCGCAGAACAGCAATACGGCGTTAGGTAAAGGGAGCGCAGAACATCAATACAGCGTTGTGTAAAGGGAGCGCAGACCATCAATACAGCGTTGTGTAAAGGGAGCGCAGAACATCAATACAGCGTTGTGTAAAGGGAGCGCAGAACATCAATACAGCGTTGTGTAAATGGAGCGCAGACCATCAATACAGCGTTGTGTTGATACAGGCTATTATGGAAAAGCAACCTAAAATAGCAAATGTATTCATATCAATCCAAACCTAGCAATATTCTATGCATTTAAGGAATATGCAACATGTATTTGATATTCTCTGAAGTTTGAACATTTGCAGAATGTCAAAAATGCTTCACGTTGTGCCGCTTAAGAGCACAAACACTAAGCATGCAATAGTGGCCATACTATTGAGTAGCTTATGCTCTGTTACCACTTGAAATATCAATATCATTTCTTCTTTTGTACCATCAAAAACTATCAGATAGGAAACCATAATCATGCTAACAATAATATGCCTTTCTGTTTATGATTTGCAACCGCATGCATGTCTCATGTGCAAATTTGTTTCCTTTTATGATTTTGCACGGGGCGTAGTTACCTCATATAAACAAGGAACGCGTGTTGGAATAGTAGTTTTTGTAATAGAAGGATATGATTCTGTACAGTAATAAACAGCGAGCGCTTCCACAAGTCTCACACTGGGTCTGTCATGTAGGATGAACATTCATGTTTATTAACCCTTTCCCTCATATAAACGTGTTTTCACGCATATGCAAACAGAGTAGACCCAGATCAGATGGTTCCTAGAGGAGCCGTCTGATCAGGGTCTGCTCTGTTTGCTAATGGAATTTGATAGTTCTGTTTCTTTACTTTCTAAAATGGCTACAATGTTCCACCTTCTGTAGTTAATTAAAACTACTTTGTCCATGAATGTTCAGTAGGTTTTGAAAATTGAAATAGACATAGAACAGGGAAAGGGTTAAACAACATGACATTTTAAAGAATCTCTTCTATAGCGACTTTTACTAAAACCTATATATCATGTTTTGGGGCCATTTCCAAACCGTGTAGACTGAAATAATGGACCAGAGACACAGACTAAGCTACACTGTTTGTCAACATGGGTGAAACACAGACCAAGCTACACTGTTTGCCAACATGGATGAAACACAGATCAAGCTACACTGATTGTCAACATGGATGAAACACAGACCAAGCTACACTATTTGCCAACATGGATGAAACACAGATCAAGCTACACTGTTTGCCAACATGGATGAAACACAGACCAAGCTACACTGTTTGCCAACATGGATGAAACACAGATCAAGCTACACTGATTGTCAACATGGATGAAACACAGACCAAACTACACTGTTTGCCAACATGGATGAAACACAGACCAAGCTACACTGTTTGTCAACATGGATGAAACACAGACCAAGCTACACTGATTGTCAACATGGATGAAACACAGACCAAGCTACACTGTTTGTCAACATGGATGAAACACAGACCAAGCTACACTGATTGTCAACATGGATGAAACACAGACCAAGCTACACTGTTTGTCAACATGGATGAAACACAGACCAAGCTACACTGTTTGCCAACATGGATGACGACAAAATACAGCTGTTACTGAATAACAAACTGACACCAGAACCTAGTCAGACGCAGCTACATGGATCAGCTGTCCTGGTTAAATTGCTCCAGAAGGTGTCTGATGTCACGGTTGTTGCATTATTCAATTTCATTAAAAAAGCACCACTCGGCATCGCTCCTTTGAAGCTACTGATTCGCAATAGGGCTGATTGGTATTATCTTGACTCACATCAGTGATAAGCAACATACCTGGATCTAGGATTATTATAAAACAGTTCAATCGAGCTTAAGTTCATTCTCAAGCTTCTAATTGGTCAGATTTTGAGTGAAAATATGGCCACTCATGTACTTGGGAATACATTCAGGCTTAAACTGAGTTTTTATAACCTCGGACACTGGCATCAGACTATTCATACGTATTTATCCGGTTATAAATGTTTTACCATACCGGATACTAGCCAAAATCACATTGTCCCATATCATTACAACATTTATGGCATTGTTCTGCATACTATTTTACAATTTTTCTCAAACAATTCAGAAATGAACGGCTAACAGCAATAACGTTCATGCAGTGTAACAGATAGACAAATCATATGGTATGCTCTGTTTGATTATGAAATAATATACATACATGCATGCTTGTACGGTTTCTGTCATGGCAAAATAATTTGTCCCTGTACATGTGCCATAATAAAATTTAATCTAATTATAATTCATGATATCATTATTTCTTACATTAATATTCACGGAGTAATAGGTAACCAGTGTCTGTGGCATCCTGGGCCGGGGGAACTCATTCTCATTCCCTTTTTGGTGGATTGTACAGTTCCTACTGCTGTCTTATGAACGAATTCTGATACTCTTTGAAGCGCATGGGGAACATCTTGCACCAAACTAAATGCTGTATCTCACTGACGTCATTTAATAATCTATATAAAATGATTTTCTTTGCAAGCGTTCATTGACCCATTAGTTAAGCACGCACCATTGTGTTTATTGTATAAACAATATTTTTCAGATAAATCGCAATTTTCCCAATATACCCTATGCTATAGGTTTATCAATTACATAAATTTACTGAACTATAAATGAAGTGAAACACGTAACTAATCAGCATAATTAAATTGGTAATGTTATATATTTCGTTTCAATTTTCAAATAAAGTTTGATACATATGATAACAACGTTCGTTGTTTATTGCATTTGATACACTATTCGTTGCTTGGTAACATTTAATACATGCATATTCAAATTTGGAAAAAAATCGATTCGCTTGTTTTTAAACATTCCATGTTGGACCGTAATGTTTCATTATGTAGGTAGCAAGTTGTGGATTGGGGGAAATAACCCTTTACCTCCCCCACATAGGCCTTTCAACGTCCATGCAAACAGGGAAGATCCAGATCAGACATCTTCTGTAAGAGCCGTATGATCAGGGTCAGCTCTGTTTGCTTATGCAATACTATAGATATGATTCTGC
Organism: Azorinus chamasolen; assembly: GCA_963576725.1. Taxonomy (NCBI): domain Eukaryota; kingdom Metazoa; phylum Mollusca; class Bivalvia; order Cardiida; family Solecurtidae; genus Azorinus; species Azorinus chamasolen. Next base: position 100,797,973 of record OY755237.1, read on the forward strand.
TGTTTCTGTCATTATGAATGATGCTATTATTTATTACATAATATTCACGAGGTCAAGTGTTATGTATGGAGAGATATGTTTAAATATAGCAGGTCATTCAAGCAAACAGTGACACTTACGGCTTGCTTCCTTGTCATTAGCCCATTCTCTCCTAGAATTTTTAGACCCAACCTCCTTGAATTAATCTACCGACAATGAACATTAACTATAGAAAATGATTATTTTAGAAGTGTGTAGTTTTGAAATCATTGCGATTAATAGAGCATTTGAACCTAAGGAGCAAATGCGCTATTTATCACAATGGTTGCACAAAAAATGTTTTACAGAGGCGCAAAAAGACGTCAGTAGGAGAGAATGTTTCCTCAAGAAATTATGACTATATGCATATTAATTTGTTTAAGTTGTATGATGACATTTTGTATAAGGGAAATTTTGACCATGGCACAACCAATAGTATCAGATCTATATCATTGCAAAACATCAATGCGGTTCATCAGTCCTTAAGACGAAATATAGCCGTCTTAGATGAGACAACAAACTGTTCTTGCAGCTAAATGAATGCAAACAATCAATAAACATAAGCGATATACATATAAATCTATCTGATGTTTACGTTTCAGACATTGAACATAAAGACTCCGATCCCATATGCATTTGACGTAAAGCATATTGCCCAGTTGCCAACCCTACCTCTGGCTTTACAATGTGCCCCGCGCTCTCTGTGTTCCAAATATATATCTCGTGTACGCATAATCAAAGCGATTCTTGCAGCGCGTGAAGAAGTACAAGCGAGATAGTGTTTTGATTAGCTACCATTTTATTTTTGTTGATCTTTTATGTTACCTTAATTGTGAAAAAGAGGATGGATTATAAGCTGTGGAATCGGTTTAATTCGCGGTTTATTCTGATGCACTGTATATTTACCGTCGTATGTTTACAATCAACACACGGGTTAGATCTGTGTAAGTACCTGTTTATGCTCGTCATCGTTGAGGCTTACGTACAACTCAGTATTTCATCGTTTTAAGAACGTATTGTAATAGATAAATCAATACATTGATAAATTATGAATCTCGAGTAATATTCTGTTTGTTCAAATAATTCCATAGGATTGTGTTATGTTAGAAAAAAAAAGATGTGTTTGTGACACACTATGCCCCTCGATATGACCTTTGACCCTGAATGATTACTTTGACCTTAACATGTCACCCTCAAACTGTACAGCTGCATGAGATACAAATGCATTCCGAATATCAAGTCTGTATCTCTACTGGTTCAAAAGTTATGACCAATGTTAAAGTCGGTGATCTTTGACCGTGAAGGATGACATTGACATTGGCATTTCAGCCATCAAACTGTGCAGCTTCATGATATTCACATGCATTCCAAATATCAAGTCTGTATCTTTACTGATTCAAAAGTATGTCCAATGTTAAATTCGGTGACCTTTGACACTGAAGGATGATATTGACATTGACATGCCACCACTTAAACTGTGCAGCTGTATAAGATACACGTGCATACCAAGTACTAGGTCTGTATGTCTTCTGGTTCAAAAGTTTTGGCTAATGATAAAGTCGGTGACCCTTGGCCCTGAAGGATTACCTTGACATGTCACCCCTTAAAATGTGCAGTTGCATGATATACACATGTATACCAAATATCAAGTCTGTATTTCTACTAGTTCAAACGTTATTGCCAATCTTAGGGTCAGTGACCTTTGACCATAAAGTATGACATTGACCTTGACATGTCACCCCTGGAACTGTGCAGTTTCATGAGATACACATGCATACCAAATATCAAGTCTGTATATCTACTGGTTGAAAAGTGATTGCCAATGTTATAGTCGGTGACCTTTGACCCTGAAGGATGACATTGACCTTGACATGTCACCGCCAGAACGTATAGCATCATGAGATACACATGCATGCCAAATATCAAGTATATATCTCTACTGGTTCAAAAGTTATTGCTTTATGAGATACATGTGCATGCCAAATATCAAGTCTCTATCTGTACTGGCTCAAAAGTTATGACCAATGTTAAAGTTACTGACAAACAAACAGAAAATTTGACCTTTGACCCTGAAGGATGACCTTGACCTTTACAAAAATGTGCAGCTTCGTGAGATACACATGCATGCCAAATATCAAGTCTCTATCTCTACTGGTTCAAAAGGTATGGCCAATGTTAAAGTCGGTGATTTGGCCTATATATTTGACCTCTGACCTTTAAGGGTGACATTGACCTTGACATGTTACCCCGCAAAATGTACGGCTTAATAAGATACAAATGCATGCCAAATATCAAGTCTCTATCTGTACTGTCTCAAATGCTATAACCAATGTTAAAGTTGCTGACAAACAAACAGACATACAGACAGGGCAAAAACAGTATTCCCCACCCCGATCTGATATGGGGGCATAGCAATATGGAACCAGGTCTGTTTAAATTGATACCGAGGTTCAGTAGAAATGTGAAGATCTAATGACAGTGCTTTCGCGAAACTACAGTTTCCGTTTCGTCAACCTTAACTTGGATTATACGAGAAATGGTTCCGTTAAAGCTGAAACTGAAGCTTCGTCAAATTAGATACTTATGAGATTGGGCGGTACGTTGGGTTTGGTCTAAAGTTCGAATTGTATTCGGCACCTGTTGTCTATTAATTAGATAAGACATTGAATGTTTTCCTCGTTGTAATTATTTTAGCAGCAGTTACTATTGTTATTATAATTGAGAACTTTCAAAATCTTGTTTGCCACCCAGTTTGCATTACTGAAAACAGGTCCAAATGTGACGACACATAACTGAACTTTACGGTCGTGCAATAACATTTTAAAATACACTCTTCAAAAGGTTGTTATAAAGTCGTGACGTGACAATGTCTTGAGCAAAACACAGCACAAGGCTTGAAGCTATAAAATTGATGTGGCTGGGCTATGCTAGCCGATGATGATAGTATGGTGATCTGAGGGTACTTTGCCTGAGACGAACACTATGAAAACATGAAACATAAACTATACACAACACCCTATGTTATGGTGTCAAACAATATCTCAGCTTTGGGGCCAAAAATAAACTATAACTTTGAACGACAAGTACAGCCCCATGCCAGCGAAACGGCTGGTCAATGCCTCAACTTCAAAATGATGCTTGGAACACAATCTTCAAGCTATATCATTAAACTGTATAAATGTGAGCTCTATATCCCTAGAATATGCGATTTGAGACCTAAAGCATCAAACCCTGTTAAAACATATGGTTTGAAGCTATCTCAACACTACTGTGACTTCAAACCTGTCTCAGACCATACGCACTGAAACCTATCTTGAACAGTGTATGGAACCTGCCTCAAGAAGCTAATAAAACCTGACGTTTTGATGCCTGCTTAGCGTTTGCTTCGAGCAGTGCTCGAAACACTGCCTCAGGAAGACGACTCAGCAACAATCCGAACCCTGAGCACTATGTGTCTTCAGCAAACCTGCCTCAAACCGAATATAACCCCAGGTTATATCAGTACGAGCAACGCTATCTCAATGCATCAGCTAACCAGAGACCGTTATGAAATAGCAGTGATTGGGCAGTCTAAAGGTGCAATTTTCATGCCCAAGGAGAGAACTCCAGGGTTACTTAGCCAAATCAAGAGAAAAGGTAACTGCACAATTACGTTGCCCAAGCAACCAATACGTGTATATTCTCATGAGTGTTTATTACATTTACTGTAATAATATGACACCTGCTTTAGCGGGTGTCATATTCATTATAGTAAACGAGTTTCATGAAAACAGTGTGTAATGAACACTCATGTAAGATTCTTTTTATCACATAAGTTTTATAAAATGACATAGAAGATGAAACAGACTATAGCTGATTGCTATTTCAGCCATTGCTTACAAACAGCGAAGTAATTACAACGGAATACGCACACGGGGCGCTACGATTGGCTAACGATTGCTAATTTACGGCACTGTGGTACGGCAATCCCACAACGCAGATTGTGATAGATATGTACATAAAGCCGTCACTGAATATCCTAATGAATATCCAGTGCTCTGATCACAAAATAACCAGCATCGTTGAATCGGTTTGCACGAGTCTCAGCTTTTATACACAGCTTCTGTTAATCTGAGTAATTTTAGCAATTTAGCATATTAACAGTGTTTTGTTTTATATTGATTATTTCGATTGACCAACCGCCTCACACATTTGAATATATACACAGCATTAATTTTTAAAAGGTATAAAATAAACAAAATGAAGATTAAATGTGAAATAACTTTGATACACAACGAAGTATTACCAACAGTCAAAAGGGGAGATAGTCCTGTATATACAGATAAATCAAATCGCTTACCTGGCGATAGTTACTACAGGTTTTCATGACAGACCGAATGTTTACTTCGATTTACCCCGAAGTTCGAATTACCCAAGTTCGCGCTTTCGAAATTTAACTGTACCCTTTAAATAGTTTCTATCTAATAATTTAATTATTTCATCGTTGTAGGTTAACACTTCTAAGCCCCCCTCCCCTTTTTTATGTAGGGTTACAATTTCGTCACGGTTCATATTAGGAGAATACAGTTTAATTTCAACATGGCTAAGAATAAACGAATTATCCTAGCCATTATATTTAATCTGTTAATAGAGACAATTATCAAATTAAATATATATATATTATCAATACCGACCTAAGTTGTGTTCGTTTTCGAGAGTTCTAATGATGAGCGAATCTCTATGACGTTGGAGTATTTGTATATTTAAATAAAACATAACCAGTATATACATAAACAGCATCAGGAACTGGTTATGCCTTTACCTTCTGGTTTTATTGTAGAAATGTGATTCAGTCTTTCTTTTCAGGAAGGGTAATTGTACTACTTTTAGAATATCAAAGTTATAATGTATTGTACCTGTCTTTTACCCATAAACCATAGGCTATTTTAGACCCAAGCTCTTTGAATAAATCTACGAGATGAACGGAAAATTGAGAATAGTGTAGTTTTGCAACCATTGTATATAGAGCATTTGTTCCCGTGGAGCAAATGCTCTTTGTATCACAATGGTTTAAAGGGGATGTCTCAACATTAAACGCGTTTCATAAACACTTACAATGTACAAAACTCATTTGTTTATATGCTGAAAAGTAGTATATCGCAAAAAGCCCCATCCAATTACCGTTCATAATGACAAAACATCCATGTGTTTGATATCACCGATCACGGTTTTACTCCCCGATGTTTCAGTTTTATTCGGGTTGGGTTTTAGTTCCGTAACTGTTCGCCCTATTCGCGATTCTCCGACCACTTCCGAGAAAGCTATTACGTAAACAAAGGAGGGATCGTATGGAACGCCATTCTGCCATGCTATTTGCTAAATGCTAAATGCGAAATGCTAAATGCAAATTGCGAAATGCTGTTTGCTATTTGTGTAAATTGCTTGGGAAAGGACCGGAATGTTCAAATGATGGATGTAAATGACAAATGCGAAATGCTTATTGCTGAATGCATTTTTGCACTACTAGCATTGAACAGCGCCATTTTTAATTTAGTAGTGCAATAAGCAATAAGCTTTAATGTAAATAAACATGCATTTAGAAAATGTACAGTCAATGCTAGTAGTGCAAACATGCATTTAACAATAAGCATTTCGCATTTCGCATTTGTCATTTACATCCGTCATTTGAAAATTCCCTAGCAATTTACACAATTGGCAAAAAGCATTTCGCATTTTGTGTTTAGCAATTAGCATGGCAGAATGGCGTTCCATAGGATCGGGTGATCATCGGCAAAACGCGGAAGAATTTAACGGAAAAGGCCAATAATATTGTGTTGCAGAACAAAAATTATCAGTATTGATGCAATCGGTTTATTTGTATCACAGGGGCATTTTTCCATATAAGTTTAAATTGGGAACCTTCATAATAATGATAGAGCATAACAAATACCAAGTTTTATGATATTGAAAATATGCGATCATTGTAGGGACTTCCTCTTTAAGAAAGTGACTTTTACAAGGCATCACTAGGCATCAGTATGAGGAAATGGGTTAACCCTTTCCCTGATATAAACGTGTTTTAACGCATTTGCAAACAGGGTAGACCCAGATCAGACGGCTCCTGTAGGAGCCGTCTGATCAGGGTCTGCTCTGTTTGCTAATGTAATTTGAAAGATTGGTTTGTTTGCTTCTTAAAATGGCAACAATGTTTCACCTTCCATATTTCTTTATAACTACTTTGTTAATGAATATTCATAGGTATTGAAGTGTGGCATACATGCAAAACAGGGAAAGGGTTAATACAAATCCTTTGAATGCGAGAGAAAGGGTGTATGGGGATTTGCAAACAATGTAGACCCAAATCAAATGGTTTCTAGAAAAAAAAATTTAATCAAAGGATGTACTATTTGTCACTCAAAAACATGACGTTACTAATTTCTAGCTGAAATGGCAAATGCAACGAGGCTGACCATATAGACCAAGTGCCGCGACAAGCTATTGGCCTAGTTATCTAACAGCGCAAGTTCCATGATGAGACGCCGAGTTACTCGACATCTCAACTGGTTGCAAATGCGATTGGTGTGATTGTTATCGGTATAAAGTTGGCATGCTGTTAATTCCCCTTGCATATAAGCCTCATGAGTATATAATTGGAAACTGTAACCGCAAACTAAGCAAAGTATTGAATGATTACCTTACCAAAATAGAAAAGAAAGCAGTGGTTTGTGTCAATCACACACAAGGGTCTTTAACCCTTCCGCTGCCAATGCTGGATCTGTGATTACCTATGCAAACAGTTTGGATCCAGATGAGACGCCGAGTAACCCGGCGTCTCATCAGGATCCAAACTGTTTGTTATTGTTACTATTTTTTGAAACAAAAATGAAGAAAATAAAAACAATGAAATTTGTAGCAGACGACAAAGTTAGCAGACCACAGAACTTGGCAGCGAAAGGGTTAATGTACAAACGAAGTATGTTTTATATATCAGATTCATTGATAAGCATTTATTCATTACCGTGGACACTACTATTATTTCTTACAGCGAGTTTGATTAGATATTGCTATTCATTTACCCCTTTACTCCATGAATATTCATGTAAGAAATAATGACGTCATTAACATTACTAAGTTTAATTGTTATAATAGCAATGGACACAGGAAGTTTTGGCCATGGCAGAAACTGTATAATCACATCTATACTATCAATAACACATAGAGAAGACCATGATACGACGGCTTATTTAGGAGCCGTCTGATCTGAGTCTACTCTGTGTGCGAATGCGTAGAAATGTTTATTTATGGAGCAAAGTATTACGGCAGCATGTGTAGTATTCAGTGGCATTGGTATTTTATCATTATGATTATCTAATGTGCTGTAGCTGCCTGTGGTACACTGTAGAACACCGGATACGCATTCAGTTTGTGTATAGATATAACACACGGGCGAGGCAGTGATAACATCAGACGTTTTTATTCAGTTTTGATTCAAAACTCAAATCGTTTATACAGAAACAAATCATACGAAATAAAGACTTTTCGCAATATCACTATCTGTGTTTTCAATCATATGTTCATAAACGATATAACGAATGTAAGAATATTAAGGAGCTTTGTTTTGTAAAAGCATTTCGAACAATAGACGGTTTAACCATGACATGATTAGGGTCTTTTCCAGGCGCAGATTTAGAAGGGGTGGAGCCGGCGTACGCCCCCCCCCCCCCCCCCACAAAAAAAGCAAAAAAACAAATTGCACAAAACACTTTTTCTGGTAATATTCAAATATATATACAGTAAAACCTCTCTATAACGACCACTAAATTATGTTAATTAGTTGGTATTCAAAGCAGATGGCTGCTTAAAGCAAGGTGAAAGTAAACCAGAACGCTCCCATAGGAGCGTTCTGTTTTACTTTCACATTGTTTTAAGCCTCCAACACAAAATAATTGATGTAATTTAGTGGTCGTTGTATCTACTAAAAATCAATAAAACAATGATTCAGTAGGAGCGTTTTATTTCCCTCACCAAATTAAGCTCTTTTTCAACTTGTATTACAAACACACTATTTATTTATGTCATCAAACATAAAAATCTACGCCCCCATCCAAAAAACATTCTATGCCCCCCACCCCAAATCTGACATCCTGGATCCGCACTTGTCTTCTATGAATGGACCTAAATAACAGACCGTGTTGGCGCTGTCTAACTTTGAGTATCTGGATCCAAACTTCTGATCCGCTACAAGTTTAATTACTTCTGATTCGTACAAACGTTTGAGAAACTGTAAACCGAGTGTCAAACAGTTCCTGTGAGATCCTGATGAGACGAGTGTCAAACAGTTCCTGTGAGATCCTGATGAGACGCTGACTATCTCGACGTCTCATCTGTATCCAAGTTGTTTTGTCGAGCTTAGCTCGATAAAGGATAATGAATCCGAAACTGAAATAATTTGCACTTATAAGATAACTTGTGGCTCCTGCGTGACGTAACGCTATCATATATATTTTTTATTCACGGGCATATATTCACCAGTGAATAACATTCGAACGACCTGTTCATATAGAAATCATGACCGCTGTCCAGTAAATATTTACAAAATATATACCAAACAGACCTACCAGCTACTCTGACCCAAACCCATCCATTCTACACTGTCGCCACAACTTTACGAATTCCATCACAGCATGGATGACCTTTAGCTTAAGAGAAATCCTGTAGGAATCAACAAAGTATACTCTACGCTGAAACGTACATGGTCCAGGACACAGGTATCAATCCAAACAAAAAAGCAAACAACGGTGCAAGCATATATACATGAATCAGAGGCTGAATGACAATTTAACGTGCATATTCACATAATGCAGATTTCTGCTCTTAAAAATATCTCGTCAATCAACAACTACATGCATAATCATCTAAATCCAGTACAGCCCAGCACAAACATATTTCAAACCTGTTATACTCCAAAACAACTGATCGCAAAAATCTTCCTCCTGATCCAACACAGTTTAATGCCACAGTTCTAGCGAATCTTCTGTCCATTTCAATGAACTTTTTACTGAATTTGAATCATTTTTTTACACGGGGGGATTTCCATTTCTATGTTTATACAACACTAATGAAGGACTTAATCCACCACAAAGAATGTGCATTTTGAATCCCAGTGACAGTGACAGTGACGAGTAAACTGTAGGTCTTCTGACATTTAAACTTTGAGCAAATGGCGCACTTTACACAGACACATGTGTTGTGTACAGTGATGTCATAACGTGACGTGTTTGTATGTTGAAACTAAACTCAAAATTTATTTTGACGTGTTTCTGTAGTTTTTTATCATATAATATCACAGGTTTGATATAACAGTAAGTCAATAAAAAGTTGGAAATTGTGGACCTACTATGTCACAGTCACTAACCTAATAACACCTTTCATTGATCATGTTTAGCTCGTCTGTACGAGCTATTGTCGTAACTCCGGTGTCAGCGTCGTTGTCGTCGTCGTCCGAAATCTTAACATTGACCATAACTCAAAAAGTATACGAGGTATCGATATGAAACTTCATAGGTTAGTAGATCTCATTAAGGGAAAGACCCCTACATAAAAACAATAAATCTTGATTTCAAAATTTTGGGCCCTTTATATTTTTCAAAATGTTTCGTTTGCTGGACAAACACCAAATCAAACGAGCGTTGGCGCCGCACGCGGCTCTTGTTATATGTAAGGGATGTATGTTATGTTATAAATAAAATCTTGCAATGTAGATCCTCAATATTAGTATCCATATGGTGATAACCAAACCAGACTGGGTCCAGAATTACTTGGCAAATCATCAAAACTGTTGGGCATTCTGACAGTACAGTTAACTCTTTCACCGCCGATGTCGCAAAATGTACCACGGCCAACGCATTGAAAGCCGAGGTCTGTTCAGGGACTTCACTGTTTGTCCCAATCTTTTCATGTCTACGGTTGATTCCATTGATAAGTTCATATATTTATCTCGGTTCTTCGTGTTAATAAAATATTTAAACGAAATTGAATTGCATACGAAATCTAGAAATTTTGCGTCGAAAGGGTTAACCCTTTTACCTCCAATGTCGTGAAAATGCACCACGACAAAAAGTGCACTCCCAGATCAAGGCGGCGTCTGATCAGGAATTTCATTTTTTGTCTCAAACTCTATTTTATGTATTTATTTATCTCATTTCCTTATGTTACCGATTGATTTAACACAATTGGTTTGCAGACGCAAGTAGAAGTTTGGCACAGAATGGGTGAATGTCACACGGAATAGCAAACATGTAAAGGAAAAGAAACAACACTTTGAATTGATTTGTACTGATTGTAATTTAGTGTAGAACATACTCTAAACATACAGAATGGACTATTACAGAGAACTCCGATAGAAGTTTTCTGTATAACCTTTGTCCTACATTTAGTTACCACCTTTCTTGAAGACACAGATTAAGGCTTCTTTGAGAGGCCACTATTTTTACTATTTACTCTTCTTTACTCATTTGAACAAATAGTAACCATCAATACCATCACCAATGTGTGACTTACTCAAAACGTTTACCTGCATGACTCCACTCTTTACACGTCGGTGGATAATTTGAATCCAGACGAGTCATCAAGTAATTCAGCATCTCATCAGGGTCCAAACTGCCTGACACAATAATTTTCATACGACTAAAGTAAGAAAACTTGTAGAAGATGCCATTTTCTATACCTGGCAAATACGTAACATTACAACGAATCTAAAACTCTGAACAAATAGTTTTAATAAAGACGAGTTCAATTATTATTGTAGCCGTGTAGATATTGTGGTGAAGTGGTTGATAGGTTTTAGACTTGGTAGCTCTGTTGGTAGAGTGTTCACTTGGTAAGCCAATGGCCTTTGGATCGAATCCCAGTCGAGTCCCAAACTTTTCATCACGTTACATTATCCCGTCTTATGCGGACATCAAATAGTGGTCTGATTATTAGTCTGTAAGGCAGGTTGTAACTTAGTAGCTTTCTGTAGTACTTTTGCCTTGCATTAAGCAAGCCAACCACCTACTTTTTAAAACTCTTATTTTCAATAAATGAAAGGTCTTCCAGGACAGGTTCAACTGTATATTTTAAAGGGGGTGTATCTATGTGCAATACGTCTGATGGTATAAGTTTGAATTTCCTCTGCTAAGGTTTACACAAAATCTCACTGTAATTAGTTTCAGCTTGAAAATGAATTTAATCACTTATAAAACCACGTATTACTATGATGATATCATAATCATCTCATCACCACAATAATAATAATAATAATAATAATCAACATCATCATCATCTTGATCGGCATCACTCCATTCATAAACTCCTCCTCCCTTCCTCCTTCTCCTCCTCCTCATTGTTTTCAACATTATCATCCTCATCATCATCTTTGTCAAAATCACCATCATAAATGTTGCTACTGATAAGCTCCTTCTCCCCTTCTCATTCTCCTCATCATCATTTTTTCTAACATCATCCTCATCATCATCATCTTTGTCAACACCACCATCTTAACAGCTGCTGTAGATAAGAATTTGCTCAAAAATATCATACAACGATCGGCATTCACCCACATGGACAGTTCAGATATATTCCATCACTCACATGGACCGTTAAAATATGACCCTTCACTAACAATGACAGTTTCGAGAGATCGTCAGTCACTCACACGGACAGTTAAGAGATCGCCAATCACTTACTTGGACAATTTAGAAATCGCAAATCACTCACAATGACAGTTCAGAGATCGTCCATTACTCTTAAGGACAGCTTAGAGATCGCCCAACACATAGACATTTTAGAGATCTGCCATCACTCACACGAACAGTTTAGATATCTTTCATGACTCATATCAAATGTGTTTATGTTCATTTTATGTCAAGGCTGACCACATCTGATGTTTCTCATTTTTTATTTTAGCACAATGTCGGAAAACCCTTGGAATGCAGTCAGGGGATATCCCAGATGCGGCAATCACTGCCAGCTCCTCCTTTAATAAATACGTACGGGCAGAGAATGCAAGGTACGGACATATCATATCAGAGCAATAGATAAAGGTATATAATCAAATTATAGAATCTGTGTTGTGGGCACTGTTTAGAATCGTCTCGAATGAGCAATTCTACACAGTTGTCACAGCAGAGGATTATATGTAGAGATAAAGGAGGTACTCATGAAAACGTTTTAATTTACGCATCTTTTCTGTTTCTGTTTATAACCATAATGTTATTCGTTGATATACCAAGAACTAAGCATCTCACATCTCATTTTCTCAAATGTGGAAACCGTCCATTTGGCTTACAGTATTTATGTCGGTGGCTCAATGAATATAGTTTTATGTGCTTGAAACTATCAACTAATAAAAACCATTACGAATAGAAAGAACAATATACTGCTAGTAGTATAGAAAATGGGGGCTCTTGCGCACTCATAATAGATCTCTATTCTTCGAATTAACCTTTATAACAATATAAAAATAATTAGTTAAAGGTCTATGGGACTTCTTATTTATGGGTCTATTCGAAATATAACTCGCTATACTATTAATTCTGTATGATTCTCTATGATTCTCTTAAAGAATTGATATATTTTTTCTGTAATATCTGTCCCATAAGAACCTAAATATTTATTTTCCCGCTATAAAATAAAATTACTTTAATTTTTCTTTTTTTTTCTTTGTCTAAGAATTTCATTGATAATTTAGCGCTCTCAATGGGGGAACAGATTTCACGTATTAACAGGTCGTTTTTTTCTTCATTTAAATAGTTAATTATTTTATTTAAATTTAATATCTCTTTTTCTGTTCTCCGTATTAAATGGAATTACAGTGGGTGTAAGCTTACGACTTTTATCGGTGTATGGGGATCATTCCCGCGTTTTTTATCTGATAGATAACTGGCCCAACACTCGGCTATTAAAAACCCATCTGAGTAATCTTTCATTAATACGCCGGGAATTTAAATCCTGCCCGTCGAAGGGAAACATTTTAATACGTAATATTTAATTTTAATTTTTTTTTTCAATTCTTCTGTAATATCCTGATCGTCTTTGTCTAAAAATATAATCACTTCTCATGATGAATTAAACCAGGTCCCACCCCCCCCCCCCGACATTTTCTTTGTTTTAAAAAAGGTTTTGACAGATTATATTTTTTTTCTACTTTCTTTAGGCGTCTTTTTGATATATTTGTTATAACCTGGACAATATGCATGCTCATAATTACTATTTATAGCCTTCACCCTACCATCTGTGTTTTTTATTAAAGGGATGAGTTTATCGGTGAGATCTTTGTGGTCTTGTTGCAGATTACTAATATAACCATATAATGTACAAGTAAACATGGTTAGGGGTGAGAATTTGTACATTATATATAACAAAAAAAAATATTTTTATTCTATATTTTTGGAACGTTCTATATTTTTGAGATGTTCTATCTCTTCATTAATTTCCCCTATATTTTCATGAATTTCCCACATCGCATAATTAGCTATTATAAATGATGCGATGGGTAGACTAATTTGAATGAAATCTATCACGCTTGTAATCGGTGGACACATATTTTTATACAGGGTTATATCTTTAATATGTAGGAGGGGTTATCCCTAACACATGTACAGATCACTGTGAACTCACTTTTTTACGAGCTGGTCTAATGCGACCTTGTTCTAGTAAAAAAAAATTCAATTCATCCATATTAATAGTAGGCTCTTTCTTTGCAGAGGCTTTTTGTTTCAGGTCTTCAAACTTATGGGCTACTTGAGTAACAAGGCGGTATTCAACGTCGGATATATTCCCTTCCTGGAGTGCTTTGCTTACAATATCGGAAATCGAGTTAATCTTTGCCCGTGCAATTGTCTCGATACGTTGATGTTTACTACACTTAGTAGATAGACGACGTCCAGCCACCTTACTAATAACAATGTGACCAGCGCATCCAAGAGAACCAGCCTGAAGGCCTATTGCAACCGGAATAGCCACGATTGTAGAAAGAAGCCCAGGCAGGCTCTTTTCTCAGCCTCACGTTTAAAAACGGCTTGTATTCGAGTTATCTCCCGTAGGCGGTAAGCGTGTCCCGACTCTGGTAGGGTTGGCAGGGTTGGATAAAGTGGTGGATCTGATGTGATAATATCTTTATCTTTCATATTATAATTTTTACATTTCGAATTCAATTACGATTGCAACTGTACCTGCAGCGTGTTTCCGGCTTGTATCTCGTGACTGAAAGTTGATGATATAAAAAAAAAGTACCTAGTTATAGTCTACTCTCAGTCCGAATGACCGTTCAGCCGACTGTACATTTACTCCCCTGATCATTGAGTCATTGGCCTACAATATTGAGCACTGCTAACATATGGCGCAATCATGCAGCCGCAGTACCGGCGAGTGACCCTTACAGGTACCCATTTTAACCCCTGGGTGGAGAGTATATGCGGGTGGGAGACACGGAAAAGCGTCTCTGAAATTTCCGGGTGGGACCGGGATTTGAACCCCGGACCTCCGGACTGACAGTCAAGCGCGTTACCACTAGACCACCGCCATATCACCCTTATTAATTTCCAGAGGTGTTTGAAAAGTCTTATTGGGGGAGTAACTTTTGGGATTCTTAATTATTTCGTAACTATGTCTAAATTTACCATTAATTGTGATACCCACAACGACCTTATCTTCTGATAAACCATCGCGATCGGCTGAAGCGAGAGACATTCGTAATATTTTCCCATTTGTCATCATAACATAACCCGCTTTTCCGCCTTCTGCGTTGGAACCGAAATACCATTCAAATTTCCCTCTGATTAGGGGGCCACGTTCTTCTGCCACAAGGGAAATTATAGGATTAATATGGCTGATTCTAGTGTCAACGTAGTACCTGTTTGCAGCATCAGTAGAAGTGTGTGGGGTTCCACATCCCGAATCCGATGACCACCGAGGTTTAAATCACCTTCCATAACTGTATCACCATATTTGTGAAGGACTTCTTTTCTTGAAGTTCTTTAATATCTCCGAGATCTTTAACCCGCCCCCCCCCATTAGGTCTAGATCCCCTTCCTTCGTCTTTTTTAAGTATTGAGAAAAATAGGGTAAATTAGATTTGTTTACGTATTGAGATAAATCGGGTAAATTAGATGTTTTATGTATTGAGATAAATTAGGTAAATCTGAGCTGGGTTTCCAACCCTTAACACCCCCATAACCACCAAAGATACTCATTTTATTTCAAGAACAACAGAAATAGGCAACCCGTGGTTGTCTATTTTATTACCGAGCTCATCTCTAATAGACAGTGAGAGTTCTGATAGGAAACCTTGTTGAAGACGTTTAAACTCTGGGTTAAGGAATGTAGATGTTTTAATTTCTCCGAATGACCAACCACCAACAGCGACAACGGCGAGTAAAGTGCTGGGGGCCCATTTAAGACATTTCCATCTGTGTTCATTTCTTCTAGGTGAATATACAATAACTTGTTTGGGCTGAAATTTATCGGGTAATCGGAGTCTATATAAGAATTTCTTTGCTTACCTACTTTCGACGGGCCATGCGTATATATTTTTTCTGAATAAACTTAAAAACCTAGAAGTTCATATAATTCGTTTGATAATACATAATAATCCGTCACTGGTAGATCTCCACCCACAAATATAGGTGGATCATAATCTATATTAATTATAGACTTTCCAGTTGCTTCGTCAAGAATAAAATTTAATTGGATAATCTTTTTGCTAATTTTCTCTGTCATCTTTTAAAGGTCCACAGGTCGGGACTAATGAAAATATCGTTGGATGGTGGATCTAATTTCTTTACAAATACCCTTTTTCTCTAGATATTATATCAGCCAACTGTGTATGTGATTGATCGTAGCCGAATCTTAAGACACCCGTCTCTATTATCCACAGGTTGTTGAAGATATGTCGGACCATTAGTTATATTAGATATAGTATGACACGTTATTATACAATGGATGTGTTTAAGTTTAATAGTGAAATAAAGTATAAATCAGGAGCGGTATATCCGAGAAACCTACAGACCAGCAATCTAACAACTCTCATAATCACAGTTGGCCCCAATCAAATCTTTTTTTCCAACATACCTAATATATGGAAAAATTATAAATTGCCTAAAGTTACAACAGACGCCGCAGTCCACGCTTGGACTAACAAACCGATGCAGTATTGGCAAAATCAACTAAATTTCGCTATATGGTGTGCCACAGCAGGAAGCGGGGTTTCATTTAACGACCATCTGAATGGACCAGAGGCAGAATTTTGGAAGATATGAAAGTTGCTCTTCCCCACGATGACTCTTGGAATCCCGTTAGTAACATATATAACGGAAGAGCATATGAACGACTTTGTTCGGAGTTTGGTGTTCACCCTCAAACTGATTGGCGTCAACATACCCAAATACTAACGGACTCGGAGATGTTCACACCAAAGGTCACGTAGCATTCACTCGAACAGATTTCCGTCACGACAATCCAGATAAACATATTAAAGTAAGAATGTTGGAAAGCTAGATCCTACACGAATGACATTCGGTTCGGAAATCTCTGGAGGGCACCATTGTGGGATATCTTCTTGTGACTATCGACCCCCTAAAAAGCACATATTGAGTTCATCGAACAGGATCCACGAGTCGATGGGGCTTCGAGTACATTCGTGCTAGATAAATCGAAAGGTTTCACTAAACCCGGAATGGCGCGTCTCAATGATTCAATCCGAACGTATGTGTGGGCGATACTTGGGACCCAGGTACAAACAAACTCACGAATAATCGATGGGGCTGAGGCACAAAAACAGTTCTTAGCTAATGTGGAGGATGCTATCAACTCACCCGTTCACATTCCAGACTCAATAACACGTTATCAAAATGTTTTACAGTATGCCGGAAGCGAGGTAAATATGGTGTTTGGAACCGGTTTATATATGGCTCCGAGTAATATGATCCTAAACATAAATAAAGATATAGCGGGATACAACAACAAAATACTAAAAGCCACAACCGATCTCCACATCGGAAAGGTGGATGTTCAGGGAATTAGCGTGGTTCACAAACTAACGGTAGTTTTCAAGATGGGAAGATAGTAGGCCCACCAGAAGCAGACCCACCATCATCACAGACGCCAACGCCAGTAAGTGATAGGGCCGCATCAGCACATGAAGAAGAGAAGATAGCTCTTATAGTAGGTGGTATAATTGTAGGGTTACTTTCCATGTGGCTTCTCTTTTGTTAACCATTCGCGAACTGCTAGAAGTAACAGGCCTCCTATACCAATTAATAATGCCCAAGTATTCTCTGCAAGCCACCCAACCGCCTTACCTACGGTCGAGAGCAACCACGAAACAATGATTCCAATTATTCCAGGGAGCGCGGCTGCGGCCTTTCCAGCAAGGTTTGCGAGTAGTCTCCCAAAAGCCTTAAGCTGTTTTTTCACCCACTCCTTTAAGCCGCCCTTATCGGATGGAACTGAGGGTGTAGGAGGAATACCACCACCTCCCCCAGTTAGTGCTAGAACGAGCGTGCTTATGGCCATTCCAATCGCTGTGATTATGGAAACTATTGTAATCCCCTGCTCCCTAAATAGCGTTGTTATCCGCTCAACCAGCGTGGTGTCTTCATCTAGCATTTGTCGTATAGTTTCATGAATTCTAGAAATTTGAGACTTTAAAGCCTTTCGATTAACCGAAGCCGCCTCTAACCTTGCAGACCTCTCGCCCTTGAGATTTCTTATTCTCTCTGAGATCTCCCGTTTTGACTCAAGGTCTTCAACCTCTTCCAGCTTACTTTTCTCTTTTGCTATATCTTTGTCGAGTTGGGCGAGCCTTGCTAGGTTGTTCACAAGCTCACCCTGCTGAGTTTGCATAGCTTTATCAAGCCCTTTAAGCTCTCTGTAACGGTTCATCATTTCTGACCTATCCAAATTTGTTAAATCTAAACGGGGGTCGTCGATCGTTTTAAGAGCTGTTTCCTCCGCTTCAAAAAGCGAATAGAAATGTGACAAAGTTGAGAGTAAACGCATCAGACAAGGCTGGTGGAAACAATAAGGACGTTACCGTTGCAAATGCCTATGGTAATCGCTCCATCATCCCGCTTGATTTTGAAATCCTTGAGAGTCACATGCCCTTCTTCCAGTCGGCTTTCAGGGATAGGCTTGAGTATGAACTCACATTTAATGAATACAGCCGTGTGATCCAGGCAGACAACGACGCCAATGCTCAGTTCTCTATAGAGGGAATTGCATTCGAGATGGTCACTAATAAGGAGTTGGCCGATAACATCCGCCAACAGTATGAAGGGAGGATGTCTATCTTATACGACCGTGTTTTACGCCACCGGAATATTCCAAAAGATAAATATGCTATGGAATATAAACCTGAACGTCCCCTCCAGGTCCATGAAAGGAGTTTTAATACTATTTAAGGAGCCGGAAGATGCATTTGCCCCCCAAAGCGAGGCCTTCTATAACCCAAAAATTACTAAGGTGGAGGTAACGGTAGAAGGAGTTCCAAACCAGCTCTATGCTCAAGGAATGCGTCCCTACCAGCTGTGGGATGAAGTCAGGTATTCCAGGGCGAACGGACATTGTATATTATCGATGATATGGCCGCTAACAGGCAACTTACAAAAAAGAAAGATATGCGTTTCGAATTGGCGTTTAGTGGCCGGCATGCGAAGCAATCGGTCTGGGTTTTAACTCAGAAGTACAATTCAGTTCTGAAAGACCTTCGGGAGCAAACACGCTGGGTCGCTCTTTTTCACTGTAAGGACCGAGACTCATTTGAGGAATGTCTGCGTGAGAACGATGTTATCCCGGATTCTGAGATGCCTATAATTCGGGATAGGTTGGCTAAAACTAAACACGCTAAGTTGTGGGGGGCTTCCGATGTACATTTGCTGTTTCCTTGTGTTGCTGTTCGGGCGACTGTTTGTTCTGTATGTGGTGTTTCCTGCATGACTCATTTTTGTACTTTTGATGATTGTAAGACCATAGATGTAAGAACAATGGAAGCCGACTCAGATGAGGGTATGATTTTGGAAGTTGATTTGGAGTACCCCAAGGAGTTACATGACGAGCATAATGCGTACCCACTAGCTCCAGAGCGGATGAAGATCGATAAAGAGTGGATGTCTGAGTACCAGAATCAACTTCGAGGTGCTGGGGTGGCGCATACAGAGGTTGAAAAACTTGTACCGAATCTCCGAAATAAAGAAAAGTATGTTCTACATTATCGAAACCTACAGCTTTACCTTTCACTTCGAATGAAATTAAAAACATGTATAGGGCCCTACGTTTCAAACAGAGTGCCTGGATGGAGCCATACATTCGTATGAATACAGAACTGAGAAATAAAGCTACCAGCGATTTTGAAAACGACTTATACAAGTTAATGAACAACGGTGTGTTTGGGAAAACAATGGAAAATCTAAGACGCCGAGTGAATGTAATACTTGTGAGAGGTTCAGAGGAAGATAAACTTCGGAGACTGACAGCTAGCCCATCATTTGCAAGGGCCACTATATTCGATGATGATCTTGCAGCTATTCAGATGCATAAGAGCAGCCTGATTCTAAACCGCCCAGTATATGTAGGCATGAGCATTCTCGATTTATCAAAAACCCTTATGTACGACTTTTATTATAACCATCTGCAAAAACAATGGGGGATGCTGTCAGTTACTATACACAGATACTCTCCTAAAAATAGAAACGGAAGATGTGTACAGAGATATCGCTCAGAATGCTGACTTATACGATACATCAGATTATCCATCTAACCACTCACTTTATAGCATAATAAATAAAAAAGTTCTTGGTAAAATGAAAGATGAGTGTGCAGGACGTCCTATCGAAGAATACGTTGGCCTGAGACCTAAGATGTATAGTATTCTCGAAACCTCTGGCATAAACATAAAAAAGCTAAAGGTGTTAGTAAAGTAGTTGTACAAAAAAATATCAATATAAACAATCTTTATCCAAAAAGAAAATCTTCCGTCATGGTATGAATTTACTGAGGTCGGATAAACATCGTATATATGGCCAATATAAAAACAAGGTATCCATATCCCCATTTGACTCAAAACGTTGGATCGCGAATGATGGTATTAATACATTAGCCTACGGTCACTATCAGATACCCCTAACGTCTCAGTAGGGATCCCCCATCTGGTGGCTGCTGTGTGTCAGGTGGTACTATAAGAAGTTCTTCACGAACAAAACCTCACTTGGGCCCATTCTGGAGATAGTACAATCAATATTGGTTCGTCGGGTTTTATAACTGATCGTGATATCTTATAAATGTTTAAAGACCATATAGGGTCAGTTGCCCGTCTACGCCCGCCCTCCAACTCTCCGGGTTGGTAGAGGTATCGAACCCCAATATCTGGAGAAATTTTCTTCTCCTCAGTACCAACTTTACGTCCTGAAATATAAGCTGAGGGACTTGATTTAATAAATGTTTGTTTGATCGCTTCTGACGGACGTTTACCGGTAAGCCTGGTTTCTTCATTGTTTAAAGCAGAAACGACGGCGTGCAATCTTTCAACCCACTCAGATGACCGCTCACCTGTGGGTAGTCGCATTTCTTGAGCATATTGATAGCAAAACAAACGCTCTGATAAAGTTCTATTAAAACGCTCAACAATCCCCTGGTCACGATGGATATCCACACGGTCTCGCCTCACTTTAACTTTATGCTCTGCGTGCACTTGACTGATCGCACCCATAAACTCTCTCCCGAAGAAGAAGTTTGGGCCAACGGAGAGGCCCGCGCTTGTAAATACGTTTTAGGGCTGCGGCCACCTCTTTAGCTTCTATTGTCGTTAGGGCCTCCGCAGCTTTATAACGACTTGCCACGTCAATCACAGTAAGGGCGTATTTATAAGTTTTTCTGCGGACTTTATCATGAGGTAAAAATAGTAGATCAGCTTGATGGATATCATTCGGAACTGAAACGTCATATTTGGGTCGTGGGATTTGTTTAGGAGCAGGAAGAGTTATCTGCCATATTGCCTGCTTCGTTAACCATGATCGGGCCCCATTTTCTGAGACCTTCGCGGCTTTAGCTAGATGTTTTATAGCCGCCACCCCTCTCCAATAGCCTCTCGGACTGTAGTAAATTCTTGTGAATTTTTTCTCCATTGTATTACAATATTATTCTAAATGTTAAGTTGTGTTTATAAAAGCATAAGACATCCCTTATTTCTCTGAATATCTTATTTTGAGGGTTGTACCTGATCAATCTATTCAGTAGCCTAATATTATCCACACAAAATTTATTGATTAATTTAGGATCCTTATCTATTGCTGTTATTTATTCTTCCATTGCCTCTTTCTCACATGTATGGAAGATACCATATTTATCAGAAAGATTTTTAAACTTCTGGATACAACACCACATTTTAAATCCTTTGTTTGTATAAATTTCACACACCATATATAAGAGAAAAAAAGAATCATCAACGGTGGGATTTTAACCCGCATCGAATTGTTTTGCAAAATCCTCTCTGTGTATACTAGGCCCTGATTTCTTAGATAGAGAGGATATTTTATCCACGGTTGTTTGCCCCAGGGCCCAACTCAATCCATTGGTATTAACTAACGAGCTTTTAAGCCACGCCATAGGTTGCCAGTCATTCATTTAATCAATCTATTGGTATTAACTTCCGAGCTTTTAAGCCGCGCCATAGGTTACCAATCGTCAGTCAATGTGTACACATTAATATATGGTTAAACGTTTGTATATATAGTACCGTTGTGACTCAAAAACATTTAACGAGGATTGTTTACGTACATAACTATACTAAACCTTTTTTTATGAATATTAATTATATACATATTGATTTATACCAATTCATTAAGTTGACTTATTATTTTTCTAATTTTATAACGATTTATAACAATAATCTAATAAACATATATTTTTCCATATCTAAAAATAATCATTTTAATTCTTTTAATTATATTCATAAACATTTTGATGTGTGTATTTTTAACTGTCTAATTCTTAGATTTTTAACCGTCCTATTCCTTAAAACTAATCTACAATAAGTTAAAGTACAAAAATGAGTCATGCAGTAAACTTTCATTTATCTAAATACACGATATATACATATCTATTTTTAGTTATCCAAGCAGACCATATCTTTTAAATACTTAAAGCCTTGTAAATAGTTGAGATCCAAATGGGGTGTGATTTACTTCACATCTTAAAAAGTTAGATTATTTATCAATTTAAACACCATATTAGAAAGAAATAGAAATAAATATATACTTTAAGAGTTTAAGCAGACGATTTAAATAGATTGATAAATTACTTCCTGTTTAAAATATGTTACAGTGTTAATAGATATGCGCGGGTGTAAAGGTGCTTAAAAGTAAACAAATTTATATAACGAGTTATATTTCGAATAAAAATTCTGAAGGGTTGTGATCCCCCCCAAAGCAAAAATTGCAACACAAAAAGAGAAAATTGCAGACTCGGTTTTATTGAGTCTGTTCATGAGCAGTAATTGAAAGTGCAACACTGCTCACGCCCCCTAGCACCGGCTTAAGTGGTATTCAATTTTCAGAACAAGAAGTAAACCCATAAATAAAAAGTCCCATAGACCCTTAACTATTTTTTATATTGTTATAAAGGTTAGTTCGAAGAATAGAGATATATTATGAGTGCGCTAGAACCCCCATTTTCTATACTACTCTGCTTGTAGTGAAACACATTCAAATATAAAATAGTAACACTTAGCAAGAAATGCCATACATTGTTCTTTCTATGTATATTGGTTTTCTTAGTTGATATATTTGGTACTCCCAACAATGCAAACACTACCTCTGCATTTGGAAAACTATACGAGAAGCTGATGTGATACTGTCAAAATTCAAATATTGTTTCTTCTTATAAGTAAATGTTCACACTTCTTGTGTCTTCTATTCATACTTTGGTCTAAATGTTTATCTGCAACGTTTTATTACACACTACATCACTGTTCTGCAGGATCTTACAATATGTACAAGCATATTGATTACTAACCTTCATAAGATATGTATTTTTCTGCATATATTTAGTCCTGACGAAATAGTCTTTGTTTATAACTGTCCCATGCTTACCAATTCCTAGTGACTTCGATTGACTCAACGTTTCGATTGCTTTATTCTAGGGGTCGATCGATTAAGAGAGTTCGCCTATACATTTACAGAAGCACATAAAAGTCATGATGTGCTGCTAGACGATATTTTGAATTTGAATAGTCCTTATTTTGAAAATATTGTTTCTTCTATTTACCCAAAATAACTTACCATCATTTCAGACCATGTCAAAAAGTGTGAACAATTTGGAACCGATATTAAAATTACACAACATAAACTTCCTACTATGTATTGGTTACCAAAACTACATAAAAAACCATATAAAGCGCGTTTCATTGCAAATTCTAGTTCATGTACAACTACTAAATTGTCTATACTTTTGACTTCTTGCTTAACGAAGGTAAAGGAACATTTAAGATTTTACTGTGATAAGACTTATGAAAATTCTGGAATAAATCTCTTCTGGTCTATTAAGAACTCTTCAGAAGTCTTAAACAAACTTAAGAACAAAAGGTATCTTGCATCCACTGTAAGCACGTACGATTTTTCTACTCTGTACACAACTCTTCCTCATGTTTTAATTAAGGATAAGCTTACTAACTTGATCCAGAAAGTATTTGCCCGAGAAAAAACATCATTCTTGGCATGTAATGCTGAAAAAGCTTTCTTTACTGACGAGCAAATGAAGTATTACACCAATTGGACTTGCTCAGAAGTTTGCGAAGCACTAACCTTTCTTTTGGACAACATATTTGTACGTTATGGGAATGCTATATACCGTCAGGTAATTGGTATTCCCATGGGTACGAATTGTGCACCACTTGTCGCAGATTTGTTTTTGTACTGCTATGAGAGAGATTTCATGTTGAGTTTGAATCCTCAATCACAAGAAGATGTTATAAAAGCCTTCAATGATACTTGTCGATATTTGGATGATATTTTTAACTTAGATAACCCTTTCTTTAATGCTCTGATTCCTACAATTTATCCTCAAGAACTCAAATTGAATAAAGCTAACCCGTCCGACAATTATGCAGCGTTTCTTGACCTAGACCTTAAAATTAATAATGGAATGATTTCTTCTAAAATATATGACAAAAGAGATGATTTTGATTTTAATATTGTAAATTTTCCTCATCTTGACGGGGATGTTCCCCGTGCTCCATCTTACGGGGTTTATATATCTCAACTTATTCGTTTTGCTAGAGCTTGTTCATCTATTGACGATTTTAACAGTCGAAATCTCATTTTAACTGAAAAACTGCTTAAACAAGGATATAGATACCATAAACTAAGAAAAACTTTCTCTAAATTTTACTATCGAAATCTCTCGCTTATTGGCAAGTACAAATGTAATCTCAAGGTACTTTTGCGACACGGTATTTCACATCCTGAATTTTATGGTGATGTGATTTACAAACTTCGTAGAATTATTGGACATACCCATTTTCTCACTTTGTTCATCAAATATATAAAACAATTCATTAAAAAGGGATATGATCCTGTATTATTACAACATACTGCATGTTTGGTTGTGAACCCTTTTACAGTTGGCAATCACGCTGGCCTCTTTGCATGTACGCCGACAAGAAAGGTTTAGTACTCTATGAAGGCGACCTCTTAAATCCAGAAATGGAAGGAGAACGTCGGATATCTGTACTATTTCATTTTTGTCGTACCCTTTATTACTTTTCTACAGTTACTCTGTTTGCAGCTCAATCATTGAGTACACTAGCGATAGGTGGATACAGTATGTTCAATTAAATGTTTTTTTGTTATACATGCACTTTACCACTGTATTTGCTGTCGCGGTTGTTGTAGATTAGTCGGAGAGGGGATACGTTTATTTACACTGTTTGTCTTTTAGGATGGGGATGGAATAAGGGTGAGGTTGGGCGCCCATAAACCGGTTTAAACCCCCGGTGACTTTTGTCACTGACCGTTCCAAGGCGGTACTTCCATCTTCCTCCTATTGAATGTTTGTTTTGTCTTTGTGCGTCTCTTGTTGTTTTTTCTACCCATGTACATTTGCTGTTTCCTTGTGTTGCTGTTCGGGCGAGTGTTTGTTCTGTATGTGGTATTTCCTGCATGACTCATTTTTGTACTTTTACTTTAAACTAAGCGAACCGATCCGACATTCAGGCTTCCTTTTTATATTTGAATCTTTCTATCATTAATGATAAAATTTCGTCTAAAATATACGATAAAAGGGAAGATTTCGATTTCAAAATTGTTTATTATCCTTCTCTAGATGGAGATGTCCCACGGTCTACATCTTATGGGGTTTACATTTCTCAACTTGTTCGCTTTGACAGAGCAAGTTCTTTGTTAGAATATTTTAAAAGTCGTAGTTTAGTTATAACTCACAAAATTCTTAAGCAAGGCTACAGATACCATAACATTCGGAAAGCTTTTTCAAAATGTTATTATCGAAATTTACATCTAATAAGAAAATGTAACTGCAATTTACGGACGTTACTTCAACAAAGTATTTCTCACCCAGAATTCTATGGCGATGTTATCAAACTTAGGAAAATTCGGGGTCATATCCATTTTAATAATTTGCTTTTTAAACGGGTTAAAAGTTTTAGTAAGAAAGGTTATGACCCAATTATATTACAACGCACTGCATGTTTGTTTGGTTATCGACTCCTTTAAAGTCGGTCGCTACGCTCCCCTCTTTGCTTGCGCGATGACAGGCCGGGGGTAGTACTCTGTGATGGTATACTCTTAAACCCAGAAATGGGATGAGCTTGCCAGACTCATGTATTGCCTTTTCTCTGTTGTGCCCTTAACGACTTCCCTGCAGTTGCTCAGACTTCAGCAAAGTCATTGAGTACATATTTGACGGACTCTCACAGTTGTTATGCTATGTGCTTTAGGGTGGGGATGGAATAAGTGTAAGGTTTAGGGGTTTAACCCCCAGTGACATTTGTTACTGACCGTTCCAAAGTTCCAAGGTGGTATTTCAATCTCCCCCTATTGTTTGTTTGTTTTGTCTGAGCGTCTCGTTATGTCTTTTATATATATGTACGTTTGCTCTTTGTCGTCGTGGTACTGTTTGGGCGAGTGTGTGTTTTGTATGCGGTGTTTCCTGCATGACTCATACATGTACCTTTACATTTTGTACTGTTTTTACCGTCTTCTGTGTTGTGGGGAAGTCCGACGGTGATACCTTTATTTACACTGTTTGTTTAGCTGGTGTGGCTATGGGATAAGTGTGATGTAAGGGCGTCTCTAAACCGGTTTAAACCCCAGTGGTGGTTTTGCCACTGACCGTTCCAAAGTAGTTCTCTCTTTTGTTTGGTTGGTGTCTTTAATTACAATAAAATTGTATCGGACCTTAATATTGTAAATAATACTCCTGTTAGTTGAAATTGTAATTCTTCTAAGTTCTGTTACGCCGAGGCTGGTCATGTTATTACAGGCAATTTTGACATTATCGAAAACAAACGTCTCCGTACTTTACTAACTAAGGGACCTAAATACAGACTACCTTCTTTGATAGATTTCGAAATCTGCCGTAGCAAAATTATAGAATCTTTGTTAGACTTCAGTGTAAAATGGTGTCGCCGAGAACATGCAGACAATAGTGCCCTTACAAAATGGATAAAACAAATTTCAAATATAATGGATACACGTATCGCGTTTTACAAATCTAACATTCACCTTCTTCCGCCTAAACCTAAGACTTCAGTTCGCTTCTTAAAAAATAGTATACAAGAATTTCACTCTAAATACGTGTTTGTCCCAGCTGATAAAGCGTCAAACAATGTAATTATCGTTTGACGACTTTATTATGTGGATGTTTTAGAACAAGAACTAACTAAGACAAAGTCATATATTGTGGTCTCTAAGTCTAAAAACGACATAATATCTGAACATGTTAATAAATGTAAACAGTTCAATGCTGATATATTAATCACACATCATAAACTTCCGACGATGTACTGGATACCTAAACTCCATAAAACGCCATATAAATCACGCTTCATAGCAAATTCTGTCTCGTGCACAACAACTGCACTATCCAAACTAATAACATCGTGTCTAACAGCGGTCAAAGAACATGTCAAGCGTTACTGCGATAAAGCTTATGAGAATTCAGGAATTAACCTTTTATGGTCTATAAAAAATTCCAATGAGGTTTTAACTAAATTAAAAATCAAGCAACACCAAGCTAACACTATAAGCACTTATGATTTTTCTACACTTTATACCACATTACCACACGATCTAATTAAGATCAAACTTACTAATCTTATAAATAAAACATTTGCCAGAGAAAAAATATCATTTATTGCCTGTAATTCTAGACATGCGTTCTTTACCAATGACGTTACAAATAAATATACCTCATGGACATGTTTAGATCTTTGTGACGCTATTACGTTTCTGTTAGACAATATATTTGTTCGTTTTGGTAATTCTGTTTATCGCCAGGTTATTGGTATTCCCATGGGAACCAATTGTGCTCCTTTAATTGCAGACTTGTTTTTGTTTTGTTATGAACGGGATTTTATGCTTAACCTTAACAGCGATTCACAGGCGGATGTCATCAATGCCTTTAACAATACAGCACGTTATTTAGACGACATTTTTAATATTGATAACCCATACTTTGATTCTATGATAACCTCAATTTACCCTAGGGAGCTCAAGCTTAATAAAGCAAATAGTTCTGACATATCTGCAGCCTTTTTAGATTTAAATTTATCTATAAACAATGGAACAATTTCTTCTGGAATTTATGACAAAAGGGATGACTTTAACTTTAAAATAGTTAACTATCCTCATTTGGATGGGGATGTTCCCCGAGCTACATGTTACGGTGTATACATTTCTCAGCTTATTCGTTTTGCTAGAGCTTGTTCCTCTGTTGATGATTTTAACAATCGTAACCTTATTATCACTGAAAAACTACTAAAACAGGGCTACAGATATGACAAACTTCGTAAAACATTTTCAAAATTTTACCACCGTAATATTCTACTCATCAGCAAATACAATTGTAATTTACGTACTTTTCTAAAGTTAGGTATTTCACATCCGGAGTTTTACGGTGATGTCATTTACAAACTTCGAAAAATTATTGGACACACATATTTTGATACTTTGTTTGTCAAACGTATAAAACAATTCATTAAAAAGGGATATGACCCCTCTATATTGCAGCACACTACATGCTTGGTGGTCGACCCCTTTACAGTTGGTCATTATGCTTTCCTCTTTGCTTGTGCGACGACGGAAAAGGCTTAATACTCTATGAAGATTCCCTCTGAAACCCGTTTACGGAGGGAGGAAATTAGATATTTGTATTTTGCCAGTTCTGTCGTACCCCAAATGACTACATGTACTCCACAGCTGCTCTGACCTGAATAGTCATCGAGTACATGCCTACGATGTCAAGTTTATTCTTTTTCAAACAAAACAGTTGTGCATGCTTAATATCCACTAGTAATTGTATCTTCTTGCGATTTATCTTTTATTAAATGTCGGTGTAGAAGTGTTTCAAATAGTTTTCCCGTACTTTTAAATTATGACATCATTTACATGATGACGTCGCCTGTTTACCTCTAATAGCGTTTCTTTTCAAATCATTTTCATTTTGGCAGACATCGTTATGCATATTGTGGTGTTGTCTGGATGGGGAATTTTATTTACATTTTGACTTTGGTGAAAGTGGGATAAGGACGAGGTTGGGTACCCGTAAACCAGGTTTAAGTCCCCCAGTAGCCCTTTTTTTTTTCTTTTTTTTTTATTGTTTTTGGCTGCTGGCCGTTCCAAGGCGGCACTCCTGCTTTCAGCCTACGGTCTATTTTGTTGATTAATATGCTTAATGTTTGATGTGTTTCGTCTTGATATGCGTCCTGTTATGTTTTGTCTTGTGGCTTTACCGTTTCTTGTTAGATGGTGTTTGGTGCGGTGTCATTTCGTGTGTGGCTCTCCCTGTTTGACTATTTTTCCATATTTGCTCCTGTTCTACTAATACTATTGGACTGACATTTCATTTCGTTACTACGAGCGAGGCGCAACAGAAAGACATAGCTAGCACAAACTCTACAGACTTTATTAAATTGAAATGACATGTTGAAGAAATACTTAAATACCTGTTTTCTTCCAAATAAAAATATATAATCCAATTCCAGTCCTTTTTGGTTAATAAAACACTGGCACTTTTAATTTGAATATCTCCAGTGAATCTATCAGTATCCAAACTATTCACAAGTAAACTTCTAGTACACTGATGTTTGCCAAAAGATCCAAGATAAAAACAGCGAAGTTTGAGTCCCGTATATATATATACTCTGTTACCATTCTAGAAGGGTATTGAAAATCATGGAATTTCTTGAAGATCACATGTCTACTTTACTTGGTTACAATGAAATTACTAAATATAGACTCTCTGGAAATTTCTATCCACAAAATAAGATCATATTTACCAACAGATTATAAAATATAGATTTCTAGAAAAATCTATATTTTTACATATTATTCTCTTTAATATTCCATGACCTTCTAGAAGATTATAAGAACTTCCAAAAGTTCTATGGATACAATAATGCATATTAAGACATTTAAATACTAAGTAAACATCAAATTCAATTTATAAACATGTTTACATAACAATTTATTGAGAGAATATGATAACATGAAGTTTCAAAAAGGTCATAACTCTGGTATCAATAGTTTTAGAGTTATTAGCTGTTATCAATTTTCTTGAAAACTCTAGTTTTCGCTTGGTATCTATGATAATTTTATTAAATTCCTATACCTACCCTGACCCTAAATTGAAAGTAATGGTCATGATTAATCACACGATAAATAAAAGTACTGCAGCTTGTCATCGTGCCCGACAAACATACTATATAAACAGTTAAATAAAGATATTATCACATAGCCTACGTTATGGGTGTGCAAAAACAAAGTGTTGTAAACTGCGGAAATGCATCTGTGCATTTTAGTCATATTAGCAGTTCGAATCCGGCCGATAACGAATCCCAAAGAGAATACGCGGAACCAATGCATGACGCATTTAATCGTTAGCCAGTCGTATCACTGCATGACCGATTCACACCATGTGAGTCGTCTGTTGTATTATTACGTTGTTTGTAAACAATGGCCGAAACAGCCGTCAGATATATCCTGTTTCACTTTCTATGGCACTCTTTAAAGATGTATTATGCGCATTTTAGTATTAATCAATCAACACCAGAAGTTGTACAGGTATGCATACAAAGAAAATAATGCTTACAACCCATTTTCCGAGAGGATATATTTGTTCAGCTAAATATTATCGCTATCCGAATACTGCTAAATTCTTTTAAAGGAGTCTCCTTTTTAGAAACGGCGATTTTGTAAGGAAATCAGCGGACATCTTCGGCCAAGATCTGAATGGCTCCGATTCTATTTCGGAACAACGCTTGAATATTAATTAGGTTTTTACAACACTGTTTGTTGGCCTACATAATAGGTTTTATGCATGAAAATAAGGCAATATGCCCATCTTACCACATATAATTTCCATGCAAATAAGCTAGATATACCGTTCAATGGTGTCAATCAAATATAACAGTAAAAGGGAGCTAAATCAGACAGGTACATCGAATGATTATCTCTGGTATGTAAATATTTGAATCTTCCGTTGGTTTCCGTAGCATTCTAGTTTTTCTAGTTTTTTTTCGACACAAACAACCATTTACTGACCGTGTTGTTTAGCGTGAAATAAGTGTTAAGGTACATAGGCTCGGATACGGGATGAGCTTACCAGACTCATGTATTACCTTTTCCCCGTCGTGCCCTTAACGGCTTACCTGCAGGTGCTCTAACTTCAGCAAAGTCATTGTGTGCACATTTGACAGATTGTCACAGTTATTATGCTATGTTTTACATGTTGTCCTGTGTTCACCTCGTCTTTGTTGTGGGTAAGTCCGGCGGGGCTACCTTTATTTACACTATTTGTAAAGCTAGGGTGACTTTGAGAGATTGTGAGGTTAGGACGTCCGTAAACCGGTGTAAACCCCCAGTGGTGTTTTTGCTACTGACCGTGCCAAGGTGGTACTCTCTTTGTCACCCTTCCTTTTGTTTGCCGTGCGTCTTTGTGCTTGTGATTTTGTTAATGTGTGGAGTGTTTGTCTCTGGTTCTTGTGTGTCTGTTGGTGTGTTCTGTGTTCATCTCGTGTGTGAGTGTGCGTTTGGGTGTGTGGTTGTGTGTGTGTATGTGTGTGATGCTGTCTATCGGTGTTTTGGTGATGGTTGCGTCTTGTGTGTGGCTTTGCCTGCTTGACTTTACAACTTTTCCATTAAGGTACATAGATTCCAATTCTGAAGTCAATACGAAACGCAAAATTTGCGCAGCATACATTTTTAAAGGTTATGGGATAAATTTAATCTTACATTTGTGTTCATTACAAATTGCTTTTAATTATAGTCAATTCGTTTAGAAAAACCAACTTGCATTAGATACATGCAACACAAGTAGTGGGAGCGGAAAGCTGAAGAAATCCAACAATTTGCTGACTCCAACTCAAAGCAATTTTTCAATGTCATCCAAATAGTCTTTGGTCCCTCAAAATCTGGTTACACACCATTACAGGCAACGGATGGTACAAGTCTTATCAAAGACAAGACTGGTATTAGCATCAGCAAAAGATGGAGAGAGCACTTCAGTAAATTATTGAACCGTCCATCTTCAGTACACCAGTCTGCACTTGATCAGGTCAAACAGCAGTCAGCACACATTGAAATGGACGAATTGCCTACCTTGGACAAGGTCAAGAAAGCATTCAAACCACTGGGTTGTGGGAAAGCACCTGGCAAGGATTGCATCCCTGCTGAAGTCTAAAAAGCACTCGCTGAAAAGGCGCTGACAGCTTTTCACACTGTCTAAATCAGCTTCTGGGTACAAGAAGAGCTTCCACTGACCTTTGCAATGCCACAATAATTGCTCTTTTTAAAAATAAAGACTCTAGAGCAGACTGTGGAAATTACAGGGATATATCTCTCCTTTCTATAGCTGGAAAAAGTCTTGCTCGAGTTATTCTCAACAGACTCATCCCAACACTATCTGAAAGAAATCTTTCCCAGTCACAGTGCGGTGTCCGCCCAAATTACATTAGCTAATAAGTGTTAAAAGAATGTATAGGCAACATGTTCTATAGCCAATAACATGGCAGACAACAGTAAATTTATTTCATGGCTGAAGGTTTAAAAGTCATGCGAGTATGTTACATTATTTTACTGCACAGTCGAGCCTTCATTAAGCTGTCATTTTTCATTGAACATATTAGTCTTAAAAGCATATGATTGCTGTGTTCAGGGAACAAGTGATACAGATGGCTCCTATAGGATTCAGCATTAAGCTACCACCTGTTTCAGAAATCCAGTTGTAGTTTTCTACTATATGTACTGATTTGTATTTCAGACTTCGCACTGAATATGAAGGAGGAGCATGGTGTCCCAAAGGTTTTATCGACCAGGATTCGTACGAGTTCCTGCAGATCGATCTCTGGAAACTGACTGTGATCACAATGGTGGGAATACAGGGGCGCTTCAATAACGGCCAGGTAATGCAGCCTGTCATGGCCTGATGAGTTTACTGTCGGGTTTATTTATTTTCAGACGAAACTCTGCCTTAACAGGTAAATATCGATGAAATAATATTACATGGACGTTGATAAAGAGGTGTGTTTTACATACAAAAATCACCATTTCTCCGCCAAACCCCATGTTGTTACCCTTCTGTAGAATGTAATGTTGTTTTCAGGAATATTCTAAAAAGTGGCTACAACATAGGGAGAGAGAGGTTAAAACAACGTGTTTAACCCTTAAATAGCTTTGATCCCATTAGTGAAACATAGGCAAACTCATTTATGTTGTGACCATTCTTAAGGGTTTGGTGGAGACGTGACAACTTTATTATATAAATACACACCTTTATCTGTTTCAATCATTTAGCATGTAAGTTACGATGGTACTAAGGTGACATCCCGAGTTAACAAAAATAACTCACGAAAACAAAATGTTTGTTTTTCCCGAGTTAATAAGAAATAAATAGTACATAGGGGTAGGACATAGGGGTAGTACATAGGGATAGTACGTAGGGAGATAAATATATTTCTATAGGACCCCGTTGGAAATAAGTTGAACAACTTTACGGGTTATCCTGTGTATGTATAACATGTCTTTTTTTATATAAATAACAAGTAGTCGATAACTGTTATGTCAAATTGTATAACTGTAATTGTATTGATGATATATATATATATATATATATAAATCTATCTATATAAATTGGGGCGATACATAGGGATAGTACACATGGTTAATGCATAGGGATAGTACATAGCTATAGCACATAGGGTAGTGCACAGGAATAGTACATGGGGTGGTGCATAGGGTAGTACACATGGTTAATACATAGCATAGTACATAGGGTAGTAAATAGGGTTAGTACATAGCATAGTACATAGGATAATGCATAAGATAGTACACAGGGTTAGTACATGGCATAGTACATAGGATAGTGCAAAGGGTAGTACACAGGGTTAGAACAGAGGGATAGTACATAGGATAGTACATAGGGATATTAAATAGGGATATTACTTAGGGAAATACACAGGGATAATACATAGCGGTAGTACAATACATATGAAGTACTTGGGGGTAGTACACATGTTTAGTACATAGGGGTAGTACATAGGGCTAGTACAGAGGGTAAGTACATAGGGGTAGTACAAAGGGTAGTTGTACATGCAAACCGAGTCAACTTTACAAACATGTATAATAATATGTGAGGTAGAGTTTTGTTTTGATCGTGGATTATAGAAACCCCCTTTATATTAGCATCAATGGCGATCTTAACACATTTGAAAGCTCAACGAAGAACGAAAACCATACACAAAGCTCCCAAAGGAGCAGTCAACTGCCAAACATATTTTCTTATTCATTAAAGGTCCAGTTTATAACGGTTTTACTGTAGTAATTAGCAGTTATCAACTTTGGGTAGATATCGGTTACATGCTAAGTAGCCTACCGGTATATTGTCGCCTAATATAATTTCGTTATCTCTTTTCTAAAAGGACAAAATGCAGGAAATAACACACATTGTATATGCCCACCAGTATTGGTGATACGCCAAGTAAATTGGCTTTATCTGGATCCAAACCGTCTGCAAAGATTCGTCAAAAGTGTGCTCAATTTTAACATTGGCCACTATGCATACCTCATATGCATGCCATGTTGTTATTTATCCTCATTACCTGATGAATATCCATGTGAAAAAGGTGACTTTATTAAAAATAGTTTTTATAATGGCACATTAACAAATGAAACAAACAGACACTGATGAATCAGATCTATATTTTCCCATAAACAAACTGGACAGTTCCTACACAAGCCTTAGACATACCCTGGTCAGAAAGCTCCTACAGGAGCCTTAGACAGACACTGGTCAGACAGCTCCTACAGGAGCCTTAAGTTCTGGATCTACTCTGTTTGCAAAAACATGCGAATTTAATTGGATTATAAGATTACCCTTTCGCTGCCAAACACTGTCGTCTGCTAACTTTGACGTCTGCTACACATTTTCATTCTTTTGATTTTCTTCATTTTTGTTTCAAAATCATAGTAACAGTAACAAACAGTTTGGATTCTGATGAGACGCCGAGTTACTCGGCGTCTCATCTGGATCCAAACTGTTTGCATAGATAATCACAGATCCGACATTGGCAGCGAAAGGGTTAAAATTGTCGTTTAAAGAACTAATTTTATTGATCTGCTGATCTGACAAATGCTTTCATAAGCAAATAACTGCGATACGTATAAGGTGATTAGCCCTTTACCTGGTGAATATTCATTAAAAGATAATGAATGTATAAATATCAATTAGCTGAATTTTATAATGGTGTCATGAACAATTAAATGTTTTACCATGACAGAAAATGTGGAATCAGTTCTACATTATTTCGATAGCAAACAGAGCAGACCCTTATCCGCTTCTATGATTGGCTGATTATCTTGAGCGCTCAAGATAGGGTTGTTTGGTTCCCCGAGTTAAAAAGAATAACTCAGGAAAACAAAAGTTTTGTTTTCCTGAGTCAATAAAAACAAATTAATTCAGGAAAACAAAAATTTGTTTTCCCAAGTTAAAAAAAATAACTCAGGAAAACAAAACGTCTGTTAGGGTTGTTTGTTTCCCCGAGTTAAAAAAAACTCACGAAAACAAGTTTTGTTTTCCACAGTATATTGTCTAATGCATTTAATTTGTTAGACATGTAAATGAAAGAGTAGTAAAGTCAATCAGGAATATCCACACACAAAACGCAAACACCACCAAGTCTCGATAGAAAGCAAGAGGCACACACACACAACCACTCGCCAACACACACAAACACACACACACACACACACACACACACACACACACACAAACCCCACATTCTCTCTGTTGCACACACATGCATTCACGCACGTACACACATTGTTAAAATTTAAAACATGAATAAACGCACAAGTACAAAGAAACAAAGACACCGGCCAACCATTAAAGTAAAGTTGACAAATAGGAGTACCACCTTGGAACGGTCAGTGGCAAAACCACCACTCGGGGGGGGGAGTAAACCGGTTTACGCACGTCCTAACCACACGCGTATCACAAAGCCACCCTAGTTTAACACTCAGTGTAAATAAAGATATACCCGCCGGACTTCCCCACATCACAGAAGTGCAGTATAGTGATAGATAACAGCATACTTCGGTTGATTATTTACTTCGGTTCTGGTGATATATGAGAGCTGATGTTGTTTTACTCAAACCCCTACTAGAGCTCTAACTTCCAAGTCTCAACTCTAACTCTGTCTTAGATACATTTTAAAACTCTTTATATGTTAGTTAATGAACCAGGAAATCCAAATCAAATTGTATATTTGACCTTAAGTTAATATCAGTCGATATGCACTCATATGGTCACTTCCTTAAGTCTAGTCGTTAACCTGTAATCAGTCGCTTACTCTTATATTTACAACGCTAAAAGCGTCTATTAACAGAAGACGGTCAACACAGAACAATATGTAAAACATAGCATAACAACAATTATGAAACCGGCGGACGTGGTCATGTGGCTAAAGCGTTCGACTACAATACCAGGGGTCCCGGGTTCGATCCCCTGCCGGACCAAGTTCTTCCGACGAGACTATAAACCGAGGTCCAATGTATTAGTGCGATAATGGAATTTAGAAAAACTTTCCGAATTTTATGATATCTGTTACCTTGCTTAAGACGTTGATCAGTTATAACTAAACTACACATACAAACACACGCACATACACGAGATGAACACAGAAAACATTAACAAACACACAAGTACTAGAGATAAATATTCCATACATGAACAAAAGCACAAGTAGAAAGACATACAAAAGTAAGAGTGACAAAGAGAGTACCGCCTTGGCACGGTCAGTAAAAAAACCACCACGGGGGGGGGGGTTAAACCGGTTTACGGACGTCCTAACTTCACACTTATCTCAAAGCCACCCTAGCTTTACAAATAATGTAAATAAAGGTATCCCCGCCGGACTTACCCACAACATTGAAGATGTAAACACATGATAATATGTTAAACAGTATAATAACTGTGAAAATCCGTCAAATGTGTACTCAATGACTTTGCTGAAGTCAGAGGGAAGCCGTTAAGGGCACGACAGGGAAAAGGTAAATGTAAGCCCCATAAGATTTAGTTTCTCAAGAAAGTTGCAATAAGTTTCAACAAGTTTTGATCGTAATGATATGCTCAATCGATCTGTTTCTCTTCTGAATATAAAGTGTTGGGATTGATTATCGCTGATTGGCCCCTAGTGTGCTCCTTGTGTGCAATATGAGATAGTGGCATTGATATAATTTGATCTGTTTTCTCCGGTTATGTATTCGGACTAGCATCATGCAAAAAACATGCAATGGCATGCTCATGCTTTATAAATACGCTTATGTGAACACACCTACTGTACCCTATGAATACTGAATATACAAAGAGGAATACACCCACCTGTAAATTGACTATACAGTCCATTTAGAATTGAATGCTTTTTATTTTACTTAGATCTTTGGATGACAACCCGTGCTGAAACTGATTTGATGCCTCTATTACGAGCCGTCTGCATGCGCTGTTGACATTCTTTTCCGGATTCAAATGATTTGAAGGAATTAATGATAATCCCTTGCAAATCGCCTTGGTTTAAATGGTGTGTGTGTGGGGGGGGGGGGGGTCATGATAATTCCTAATTCATCCGCATCCAAACTTTTTCTCTATGAAAAAATATATTTGGACGAGTTAACTAAGAAATAATACAGACTAAAATGTTTTAATTCTGTCAGCGTTAAAAACTTCAGAGCTGAATAGCTCATCAGTGATTTATTCTGCAGTGTCAACCCACTATAAAACTCCTAAACTTGTGACATGATTTTGAATGATAAACAGGGGAAAATGTGTTTGCAAATTATAGTACATGCTAGCGCCTTATTCAGAGAGTAAAGTTGTTATACCGAACGTACAGGAATATGAGTTCTAATATTGTACAAGTTGAAATGTACTACAGAATACATGTGAAACTCCATGACCAAGGGTCATTTTTACAAGGTGCATCAGTAATGAAAAATTGAGACACTTAGAGCTAGTTAAATATATTGAGGACCCTTTGTTAGAGAAGTGGATACGCTTTTGAGGAATGACCTATTTGAATAAGGTATAAAGGTGTCAGTTACGGATTCCGTTAAAGTAAGATTATGTCTACAAATACCATTGAAATCTGTGCGCATGTGTCTTATTAATGCTGGAAAATATATATTTATCATTGACTTTGAATTCATTGGTGTCAGCTGCTCAGCTATCTAACTCCTTCAATATATGCAAGATATGCTAAATACGTTATTATGTCTCCCCTCATATTTATATGGAGAATACATATTGTTTTCGTGAGAGTTGACTGCCTGTATGTCTGTCCGTCTGTCTGACTGTCTGTCCGTCACACTTCTTGTCCGGACGATAACTTCACTATACCTGTTGATTGAAACTATATATATGGAAAGAGCATGATAAGAGGAAGTGTCATGCATAAGGTTCATAACTCTGACTTCACTAATATTGGGGTTATTGCCCCTTGGAAAAAAACACAATTTTTTGTCCGGACGATTACTCCTATATGGCTCATGCCATTTGATTGAAACTTCATACATGGAAAGATAATGATGAGAGAAAGTGTAATGCTCAAGGTCCATAACTCTGGCTTCACTAATATTCGAGTTATTGCCCCATGTAAATTATTTTCACATTTTTTGTCCGGACGATAACTCCTATATGGCTTATGCCATTTGGTTGAAACTTCATACATGGAAATATCATGATGAGAGGAAGTACCATGGTCAAGATCCATAACTCTGGCTTCTCTAACATTGCAGTAATCGTCCCTTGTAAAACAATTCACACTTCTTTTGTCTGGACGATAACTCCTATATGGCTAATGCCAGTGGATTGAAACTTCATACATAGAAAGATCATGATGTGAGGAAGTGTCATGCTCAAGTGCCATAACTCTGGCTTCCATAAATAGAGAGTTATTGCCTCGAGTACATTTGTTTAACGTTTTCTTGTCCGGACGATAACTCCTACATGGCTCATGCCATTGTATTGCGACTTCATATATGGAAAGAGCAGAAAGACAGAAAGTGTCATGAGCAAGGGCCATTCCTTTGGCTTCATTAGTTTTGGAGTTATTGCACTTTGTTACATTTTTGTCCGATCAATAACTCCTGTTCTACTGATGCTATTTGAATGACATTTCATTAACGGAATGAGCCTGATGAAAGGAAGTGTCATACACAAGGGCAATAACTCTGGTATCAATAATTTTGGAGTTATTAGCTGTTATCATTTTTTCTTGACAATTGTGGTGTAGAAAGCAGATAATGAGTGGAAGTATCATATAGTCCATAACATTTTTTAGTGTTGTTTGTCTGATTGTTTGTCACACAGCTTGTACGGTCGAGTTCTCATGTACAGAAATGTGACGATATGTCGCAGTGTGTATGTGTGTGTGTTTGTGTTGGGGGGAGGTGAAACATCCGTTTTTGTAACAAAAACCTCTAGTTGTTTATTGATTGGTTTGGAGTGAGATGCAATCCTTAGTTCCTTTTCTCAACGTATGTAAGCAAACTATCTACCAATGTTTCATGTTTTTGTCAACAACACACTTAAGTCAATGAAGTTCCAAAATGTAAGTGCTCCCTGATAGAATTCAACAATTTGAACTTGAATAATGAATTTCACATAATTGACCCTTCGGCTTCTAATGACAGAAGTCCTGTAGGGACACTTTGCCTGGATCTACACTGTTTAAGTGTTTGCCTTTATCTGGTTTCAAGCATCTGAAGGGATTTAAGAATTTAAATAACATTTAAATGCTGACTATTCAAATTGTTATGGTTCATCAGAGTTAAAAATAGAGTCGATTCAATATGAAAGCTAATACTTTGTGTGAGGATTTTGAATGCCCTAACAGTGAAAAATTTGGTTAGAGATTTTAACTATTTGCCAAATACAGTACTTTCGATATTAGCATTCAAAGGGTTAATAGTTTCACGAGAGTTTGTAACTGTCAGTTACATTTAATTATATTTCAATCTTTTTGTTCTTATTTTGCATTTTGGAGTCTGTAATTGTACTTACCTGAATTGTCATGTTTATGTTAATCATACTGACGATCGCTTTCCGTTTTGACACACTCTTTCAGCATGTTTACAGAAATGTGTTGTTGGTTTTGCAATTATGATAGCTTGTGTAACTTGGCATATTTTCAGAATTCAAGTTTTTAACGCTTTAATACAGTTTCTGGATAAGCTTCATACCTGTGTATGTAGGAAACGGAGTAACTGCTATAAAGTTCAATGCAGTTAAGATGCTGCTAGAAGAGTCCCTTTGGTCATGGTATTTACTGTTTGCTTTTCAAAACCTTTCTTCGGATGTAATATTTCTAACTGAACAGTTCATTCCACTATATAAGATCGTTGTTTAATTGGATAGACAACAACAGTGATGGGCTTTGTTGAGATATTTTTTCTGGAATGATTAAGCAAAAACCACCTCCTGAGAGCATGCATACTGGAGACTCCGGTGATCATTTTTAGCTCACCAGAGCACAAAGTGCTCAGGGTGAGCTTTTGTGATCGCCAGATGTCTGTCGTCCGTCGGCGTGCGTCGTGCGTCGTCCGTCGTCGGGCGTCAACAATTTGAACCTTTAAAAATCTTCTCCTCTGAATCTACAGGGTTCTCAGCTTTCATCTTTGGTACATAGCATCACCTATAGGTCCTCTACAAAAGTTATATAAATAATGCCCCTGGGGTCAAAATTGGCCCCGCCCCAGGGGTTGGAGGTTTTCAATAGAAACATATAGTAAAACTTTGAAAATCTTCTTCTCTGAAACCAGAAGGTTCTCAGCTTTCATATTTGGCACATAGCATCATGTTCAGGTCCTCTACAAAAGTTATATAAATTATGACCCTGGGGTTAAAATTGGCCCCGCCCCAGGGGTGGGAAGTTTTCAATAGAAACAAATAGTGAAATCTTTGAAAATCTTCTCCTCTGAAACTGAAAGGCTCTCAGCTTTCATATTTGGCACAGAGCATCATGTTCAGGTCCTCTACAAAAGTTATATAAATTATGCCCCTGGGGTCAAAATTGGGCCCGCCCCAGGGGTGGGCTGTTTTCAATAGAAACAAATAGTGAAATCTTTGAAAATCTTCTCCTCTGAAACTGGAAGGCTCTCAGCTTGCATATTTGGCACAGAACATCATGTTCAGGTCCTCTACAAAAGTTATATAAATTATGACCCTGGGGTCAAAATTGGGCCCGCCCCAGGGGTGGGAAGTTTTCAATAGAAACAAATAGTGAAATCTTTGAAAATCTTCTTCTATGAAACTGGAAGGCGCTCAGCTTTCATATTTGGCACAGAGCATCATGTTCAGGTCCTCTACAAAAGTTATATTAATTTTGGCCCTGGGGTCAAAATTGGCCCCGCCCCAGGGGTGGGTACTTTTCAGAATAGAAACAATAGTGAAATCTTTGAAAATCTTCTCCTCTGAAACTGAAAGGTTCTCATCTTTCATAATTGGCACAGAAAATCATGTTCAGGTCCTCTACAAAAGTTATATAAATTATGCCCCTGGGGTCAAAATTGGCCCCGCCCCAGGGGTGGGCAGATTTCAATGGAAACAAATAGTGAAATCTTTGAAAATCTTCTCCTCTGAAACTGGAAGGCTCTCAGCTTTCATATTTGGCACAGATCATCATGTTCAGGTCCTCTACAAAAGTTATATAAATTATGCCCCTGGGGTCAAAATTGGGCCCGCCCCAGGGGTGGGCTGTTTTCAATAGAAACAAATAGTGAAATCTTTGAAAATCTTCTCCTCTGAAACTGGAAGGCTCTCAGCTTGCATATTTGGCACAGAACATCATGTTCAGGTCCTCTACAAAAGTTATATAAATTATGCCCCTGGGGTCAAAATTGGCCTGCCCCAGGGGTGGGAAGTGTGCAATAGAAACATATAGTGAAAACTTTGAAAATCTTCTCCTCTGAAACTGGAAGGTTCTCAGCTTTCATATTTGGCACATAGCATCATGTTTAGGTCCTCTACAAAAGTTATATAAATTATGGCCCTGGGGTTAAAATTGGCCCCGCCCCAGGGTTGGGCAGTTTTCAATAGAAACAAATAGTGAAATCTTTGAAAATCTTCTCCTCTGAAATTGGAAGGCGCTCAGCTTTCATATTTGGCACAGAGCATCATGTTCAGGTCCTCTACAAAAGTTATATTAATTATGGCCCTGGGGTCAAAATTGGCCCCGCCCCAGTGGTTGGTAGTTTTCAGTAGAAACATATAGAGAAAACTTTGAAAATCTTCTCCTCTGAAACAGAAAGGTTCTCAGCTTTCATATTTGGCTCATAGCATCATGTTCAAGTCCTCTACAAAAGTTATATAAATTATGTCCCGGGGGTCAAAATTGGCCCGCCCCAGAGCCGGCTATTTTTCTATAAAAACATATAGTGAAAACTTTGAAAATCTTCTCCTCTGATTGTCTGGTGAGCGCTTCAGGGCCATTCTGGCCCTCTTGTTTGTGATCACTCTTTTTCCCATCTATCCATAGCCTTAAATGTTGAGTGAGAACTATCCTTTATGTGAGTTTATTTTCGCGTTTACAGACAGGGTAGACAACGACCGCACAGTTCGTATGAGTCGGTCTGATTAAACAACTATCAGACAGCTTCTGTATGAGATGTCTGATAGACAACGATCAGACAGTTCCTACATGAGTTGTCTAATAGACAGCGATCAGACAGCTCTCGTATGAGTGGTTTGATAAACAATGATCAGATTCCTGTATGTGTGGTTTGATCAGGGGTCTAATCATGCATTGTCTGATCAGGGGCCTGCTTTGCATGAGTCGTCCGATCAGGAGTTTGCTCTTTTGCATAATACCGACATAAACATTGCTTATTTCATTTATTTATTTATTCTTTATTTCGTCAGGTATAGGATTAAAATCACTTCGACACAAAGAGAGGTTATATAGTGCTGAACGCAGGTCTGTTGCATATGCTGCTGAAATGTGTCTGTTAGGGAGGTGGATGGTTAAACATTCGGTAGTAGGAAAGCGTTATAGAAAACTGAAACTGATTAATTGCTTGATCTATTTAACTTTTAGTGTTAGTGTATACAAAATTAATGTCAGTCTGTCCTGGATTGAAGAAATGTGTGAGCGAATCATATATTGTACTTCGAAATATGTGTTTGCAGTAAATGGTTCATACAACCTAAATTTAGAATGTCATCAGCATAGTTACAACATGTTTGTCACTTTTACTCTATTTTGAAGTGATATGGAAATGTAATAACATTGAAAAGTGAAGCATATGGTCATTTTTGGGGACACTGACCTACATACAACGAGTTTTATATTGTGTCAGTCTGGTATGCCAGATTTCTGTAAGGATTGATGATAATAGCAAAGTCAGTCTAACATTATCTTCTATCTAGTTTTATCGTTGTGTTTCTCGTTATCGTCAAGTAGTATGGATTAAAATTGCGAAAACAACACTAGATAAAAGAGGCTACAGGTAAGGCATGTCAATATAGCATAACCAAGACTTAAATGAGACCATGGCAATACAACATAAGCAATATATACTAGACATGACAATACAACGCATACAAGATACAAGTGAAACATGCTAAACAACGTAAATAAATGGAAAAGTAGTAAAGTCAAGCAGGCAAAGCCACATGCAAGACGCAACCACCACCAAAACACCGATAGACAGCATGACACACACACACACACCCAAACGCACACGCACTCACACACACACACACGAAATGAACATAAATATCAGATATTACAATAACCCATAAATACGATAAATACAGCGAAAATAATACATGAATTAGACGACCATACAGCGTAAACTTGGCAGAGATTACACATGGACATATAACGTAAACTAGACACGGATTAGACATGAACATATAGCGTAAAATAGACACAGATTAGACATGAACATACAGCGCAAAACAGACAGGGATTAGACATGAACCTAAAGCGTAACATAGACACAGATTAGAAATGAACATACAGCGTAACACTGACATTGATTAGACATGAATATATTTTTATAGCGTAAAATGGACACGGATTAGACATGAACA
The DNA here is from genome assembly GCA_963576725.1 of Azorinus chamasolen. Lineage (NCBI taxonomy): Eukaryota > Metazoa > Mollusca > Bivalvia > Cardiida > Solecurtidae > Azorinus > Azorinus chamasolen. Next base: position 100,841,821 of record OY755237.1, read on the forward strand.
TATATCGTAAAACAGACACGGTTAAACATGAACCTTAAGCGTAAAGTAGCCACGGATTAGACATGAACATATAGCGTAAAATAGACACGGATTAGACATGAACATACAGCGTAAAATAGACACGGATTGGACATGAACCTAAAGCGTAAAAACAAACACGGATAAGATATGAACATATAGCGTAAAATAGACACGGAATAGACACGAACATATTTTTATAGTGTAAAATGGACACGGATTAGACATGAAATTACACCATACATAATACAAATATCAGACTTGACAATACAGCATAAGTGAGTGAATTTGGTTCAATGACATCACGACACAAAGATATCATATAGCTTCGAAATAAGTACGTTATAGATTAGAAAAGTCCACACAGCATAAAACAGATACAATAAGACAATATAACGTAAACTAGAATTCACATGACAATGCAGTGTAAACATTACACAGATTGGATATGAAAACACAGCGTAAAATAGACATATATCACATATGCTAATGCGACATGAACAAAACACAGATAAGACATGACAAAACAGCGTAAACAATACATAATTTAGACATAGCATTTACAATTAAGACATAGATTAGACATTACAATACATCGTAAACAATACACAGATAAGACAACGTAAATAAGACATAGACCAGAAATAACATTACAGAGTAAACAATTTACAGAGAAGACAACAATACAGCGTACACTTTACGCATATAGTACATTATAATACAGTATAAACAATACACATACATGACATTATAATACAGCGTAAACAATGCACATATTGGACATTATAATACAGCGTAAACAATGCACATACTATACATTATAATACAGCGTAAACAATACACATATTGCATAAATTATGTTAAAACATACATTACAATATACCGTGACTAAGAAACAAATTAGACGTGACAGTACGGGTAAAATAGACATATTAAATAGGACAGTTACATAACAAAGTAAATAATACACAGATTTTACAACTAAACGTACATGGTACATAGACATTACAATACAACATAAATAACACGCAGACTATAAACCGAGGTCCGATGTATCAGTGCTTTACACTGGGCATCTAAAAGAACCAGTGAAACTCAGTCGATAATAAGAGTAGGGCATCGCGCCCGGGTTTCTCTTTATACTCTCCCCTCTCTCTGTGGCGTCCAATTAGCCATAGTGAGCAGAAACGGACGTTAATTAACACTAACAAACAAACAAAAACACGCAGACAATACAATAAAACATAAAAAACACATAACCTTATAATACGGCGTAAGTAAAACAAAGACATTAAAATACAGCGTAAATAATACACATACATTACAATACAGCGTAAATAAAACAGAAAATGAAATATAGAGTAAGTAATACACATACATTACAATACAGCGTAAATAATACATATACATTACAATACAGCGTAAATAAAACAGAAAACCAAATGTAATACAGCGTAAGTAATACACAGACATAACAATACAGCGTAACTACTACATGAATATTACAAAACAGCGTAAATAACACACGGATAGTACAATATGGCGTAATAAAACATATACATTACAGTACAACGTAAATAATACACAGAGGAGACACTACAATACAGCATAAACAATGGACAGATTAGCCATTGCAATACAAGACACAATTCATATTGACTAATACAATACAAAGTATAATAGGCACAGAGTAGACATGCCAAAACATTGTAAGAAAAAAAACACAGATTAGACATAACAATTAAGCGTAATATTGAAACAAGGCACAGATTAAACATGACAATATAGTGTAAATTAGACATACATTAGGCATGACAAAACAGCTTAAAAATACATTTATACAGCATCGTTTTAACTATAAAAAGCAGATGTGAGAATTTCAAAAAGTCCTGTACGCTGAAAAATTCACTTTTATTCTAACTATGCAGTCGCATAATTGAGTACGCAATTGGAACCTGTGTCATCTTTTTTTGAATGATGTCACTATATGGATAATAAATAACACGGATAGACTAAGTGACAACCGTCATTTTCATTGGCAGCACTCATATTCTTTTCAATATTGCGGTTTTTATCCATAACATACTCCAAAGTTCCTCTTTTTTAAATAGGGCGATATATATTTTCCCTTGTTATTAAAGGAAATAGATGAGATTTTATTCTTAGTGATTAGGGGATTCACGATACGAACTCGTGACCATTGCAAAAGAAACAAACGTATATGTTTAGCATTTATAATGTTTATATTACTATGTTTATGTTATGCGTAATTATGTTTTTTATGTTTCTCGACTCAAAAACACCTATGGTGATTTTATGAAGCGACAACTCTTCTTGCATCCACTCCGTAACTTCCAGTTTGTAGCCGATTAAAGTTTCCAACCAGATTAAAACCAACTGCTAGTTATATGTTCACTGCAACAGTGCATCGCATGTAGGAATATCATAGGTATACATAATAATAGATACTGGTGCATATAAATATTGTGAGTACTGCTTTAGATATATATCTTTTACTTTCAGAATATATCTACTTCACAACAGCAGGTGTTAAGCACCTGTGTGGCGGCCGTAAAATGTCGCCCCGTACTTCATTCTCAGTGTTGTTATATTTCCTGGTCCTTCGTGATCATTTGTTGATGGTATAAGTTTTGAAAATTGAATACTGCTTAAGCCGGTGCTAGGGGGCGTGAGTAGCGTTGCAGCTTTAATTACTACTAATGAACAGACTCATTAAAACCGAGTCTGCAATTTTTTCTTTTAGCATTGCTACTTTTGCTTTCGAAGGATCTCCCACTTTTAGAATATATCAATATAGAAAATATCTTCCTGGTTCACTTCGCTTCACAAAACAGAATAATGTAAAGAGTGACAAAAACGAAACGTATTGGGATGGAATTTGTATACTGATAAGTGTTATGTGTATTACACGTTGGCGATAGACATAAATAACATTCTGTCGTTTTTCTTTGGAAAAGAAAACTTGTTCAGGACCTTTAACTGTAAGTTTGCTAGTGGGACAACTATGTGAATACCTTGGGAACGGTTTTAATGCATGCGATGTGCAATGTAATACGACACCTCTTCAAAATGTAAACATTTTTATACTATGATGATGACTTTTTTAAGAAATTGAAGGACTTCCTCTCTAAATGTGAACATTAAGACATACTCCCATGAAGCTAACTAATAAGAACATTTTATATAGCACTCTGCTGATGGTTTTAATAGTGTCAAAATGCATGTATTTGTTCCCAGAAAGTGGAATATGTTAAAAGATACTTAAAATGTTTTATATATAGATACACTGATAATGCTGCCATCATCTACTTGCATCTGAAACATGCAAGGATCTTATATATGTAAAAACATACTAACGCTGTATTTTATTGCTTCAGGGAGAACAGTTTGCTGATGAGTTCTTTCTGGAATACCAGCGCGATGATGGAGGAAAGTGGATACGGTTCAAAAACAGGCTCGGGCAAGAGGTAACATAAGCATAACATAAGTCATATTCGGACATTGACGAGCCCTTATAACTTTTCATTTCATTCTTTACAGTCGTCGTAATATATTCCCTGATGCAGGTTTTAGTTTGCATTGGCATGTGAGTTTTCTTATTTGTAACTTGGTGCACTGTGACATAACCCGTGGTTACAAAGGAAGGAATTTCGAGTTCGGGAGAATTTTGTAGCACATTTCCATGGATCATGTTATCTTAACGGAGCAATAGTTTGTAAGAATAGAGAAAGGAGAAAAGATCGGTCAGTTCATATCAGTTAGTTAAAAACAATTAGGTAAAATATTTCATAAGGATGTTTGCAAACCCAGATGTCGTCAGGTCTAGTGCCTATAAACTCAGGTCTGAGTACCAACTCATACTCAAAGTACACATATGAGTCATGCAGGAAAAATACTCGTACAAATATGAGTCATGCAGGAAACACCACATACGGAACAAAAAGCAGCCCGAACAGCAACACAAGAACACACAGCACATGTACATAACTACCAAAAGCATAAAGAGACGCACAAAGACAAAACAAACAAACAACAGGGGAAGATGGAAGTACCACCTTGGAATGGTCAGTGACAAAAGTCACTGGGGATTTAAACCGGTTTTGGGGCGCCTCAAACTTATTCCACCCACACCCTAAAAGACAAACAGTGTAAATAAACGTATCCCCTCTCCGACTAATCTACAACGACCGCGATGGCAAATATAGTGGTAAAGTGCATGTAAAATGAAAACATTTAAGTGAAACACACTGTATCCACCTATCGCTAGTGTACTCAATGATTTAGCTGCAAAAAGAGTAACTGTAGTAAAGTAATAAAGTGTGCGACAAAAACGAGATATCCGATACAGATATACGACGTCCTCCTTCCGGTTCCAGATTTACGAGGTCGCTTTCATTCAGTATTAAACCTTTCTTGTCGTCGTAAAGCAAGGAGGGCAGCGTGATTGACTGCGGCGATAGCATCATATCTTTTAGAGGTTTAATATGCGTCTTGTTATGTTTTGTCTTGTGGCTTTACCGTTTCTTGTTTGATGGTGTTTGGTGCGGTGTCATTTCGTGTGTGGCTCTCCCTGTTTGACTATTTTTTCATATTTAAAAAGTTCTTATGCGTTTCTGCGGGATTAGTTTTTATTTAAATGTTTGATAAGAAATTCCAAGTAGAGTTTATATTTGTTTGGCTGCTATTTACAGCATTGTAATATATTTTTCAGCGGTTGCATATTTTGATTCATATATTTTTCTCAGCATATTTTTGTCGGGGTTATTTCTTTCTTTTCTGCCATGATCCAGTTTCAGTGAAAATGCTAGTGAATTATGTATTAAAATCACATTCCCAATCATAGCTGTCAGTGTGATCTAAGGGTTATAACGATGAACTAGGAAACGTGAGGTCGTTGGTTCGATCCTCGGTGGAAGCTGAATTATTTTTTTCTCTCGTATTTTCTTAGCACCCTTAGTATACATGCTTTGGGTTTAAAACCATTTTGTACATAAAAATATAAGTCCTTTGTTTGCATTTTGGCTTTGGTAAAGTTATTTAGCTGAGACCTTTTACTGGTGGTTTTGTTGACCGTTTTGCATATTTCACCATTGTGCATGAATTTGTTTCAACTTAAATGTATAATTATCTTATACTAACCTGTTCTTAATTTGGGGAGAATATAAGTGAAAAAGTTAATGGGCATTGAGTCGATCTATTGGAATAATTTCATGTAGACTATAAGTATGGGAGTTTGTATGCCTTGTGAACATCACTTAATGTGATAATGGTTTTTACGTCAGTGTGTTTCAGCAAATGAATAGCATTGATCTGTGACGTAATGTGTATTATTGGTGTCAAACACAGGTATTATGCATCATGGTTCATTAAAACATTCCCCCGTTTCTGCTACATGTATTAATTCATACAACAGTCATGTTTTCCCAATGTATCTGTTAATTAAAAGTACTAAACAATATTGATCCCTCTTTTTCTTCTATCCTGCTTAAATACATGTTACGCAGCCATTTTACGCTTGCGTAAAACCTTGCTTGTTGCCAGCTGTAAAATGATTGACAAACAGACATGCAATATGTTGTAGTGCTGTATGATCATATCCGTTTTTATTGATTTTTTAACATTTTTGATGAACAAAGTGAGAAAATGGGTATGTCAAATAAACTTACGAAGTTTGTAAATCACTTCACCATAAAATTAAGGATGTGAAATACCATGTCGCAGGAGCGCCTTGAGATTACATTTGTAATTGCCAATTAGTTATTTAGTTTCAGATATATTTGATTTTGAATACGTCAAAAATTGACCAATATGATGTGATGTTTGAGTATTATTTCAGGATATATATATACTCCAAATTATGTAAGCTTTAATAAAAGTATGACTTTGTAAAATCACTGAGAACGAAAGAGTGATCAGTTTTATAGGAACCAAACCTGGTTATGTACACATTTGTAAATATAGATTTGCAAGCAACATGGATGTGTTTAATTTCATTGCCCACTTCCATCAGTTAAACACTTACCATTAGAGGGCAGAAAACAGAAAGGAACTTAACACAGAAGTATGCAAGCGTTGGCTAGAATAGGTGCATACGTGTAGCACTGTACCCGCGAATTACCCGTTACTCCTCAGTTCTAATCATATTTTAAATAACGGCTTTGCAGAGTACGTGTCTCATTATAGGAGTCAGCTGCTAAAAGTCTACTCTCTTTGCTTATTGCATAATATTGATCTGTCTAGTTGTTACAATTGGCAAAAACATCATGTTCAAACTGCCATTATAGAAAAGCTAATTACTATTCAAATCATTAATTAATAAATAAGTTTGTCAAATAATAACATGATGTAAAGGGCTAATGGACGGTATAAGTTGAATATTAAAATATAGTAGAACCCCTCTAATGCGACCACTTAATGTATCAACATGGGTGTCTTTATAAGCAGGTAGTTGCATAATGTAAGGCAAAAGTAAAGCAGAAAATCCATCTAGGAGCTTTCTGCATTGCTCATGTCCTGCATTAAGCTACAACCTGCATCTAGCACCCAGAATTATACCTCTTTTAGGTGGTCGCATTAGCGGGGATTTACTGTATTTGCCAAGGTGTGCAAAATGCCTTTCCATCAGGTAAAGGGTTAAAGAATATTTTGTGTACGATGCAATTACTCTTATAGCAATCGTACTAATTAGCTAATAACTTCTATAGCAGACTTGGCACTGCAATATTACATAAGTACATTTAATTTTAGACTCATATGATATCTTAACTTGGATCAAAACGTCTGCAATAGTTGCTCCAAATTTATCCATAGTGTTATGAGAGCTAAAACCATCTTCAGCATTGTCGTCACTTATTATATTACTCAATTGCCATTTGCTGACATGAATTGAATTAACCCTTTAATCCATAAATACACATGTGTGTGCTTGTTCAAACAGTATAAACCAATATCAGATGACTGATCAGGATCAGCTCTGTTTGCGTATGGAAGTAAAGTAGATATGATTCTACAGATTCTACTATGGCGACACTTTCCCGTGCCCGTGTGCAATTATAAAAGCATACTCTAGTTAATGTTATTATTATTATTATTATTATTATTATTATTATTATTATTATTATACCACATTTATATACCGCTCTTTTCACACAGGATATGTGCATTCAAAAGCGCTTCACATAGATACATTTTATATACAAAACAGGGTATATTCAATGTGTAATGATAGAACATTTAAAATAAATATATTTTATACTTATATATAGATAAGAATACTAATAAAACAGAATTTATTTAGAACATAGGTAAACCAATTTCATCCTTTCCGTAAGTTTATCTGTCTGTGTCATATTATGCTCTATTATATTGTGTCAACGCTCTCACATATAAAAAAAAAAAAATTTGAATGTAACATTCTATGCGCAGTGCCAGTACGTCACACAGTTTTGACCCCGACCAAGCAGAATTGGGTACATTTTTGGCATACAACACTACACATAAAATATTGCTGGAAAATTGGGTAACAGAACAGATCAATTTGAAATTCATGCATATACACTAAGCAATACAAATAAACAACTGTTATATACGCGCAATATGCAAAATATGCACCCTTCCCCCCCCCCCCGTCAAATACTATTCGACCCGCTATGGCAATGAGGGAGCACACAAAGGGTAATCAGTAAAATGTCCTATTATGAGAACCCGAAAAGCCCAGTCAAAGTAAAACTAAAGAGGGTATCCCGTATACTGTTCCTACAACATATCCCACCGGCTGCAATGGACAGGAATCATATCGGACAAATCGAGACTGACTGAGACACGCGATGCTGCATCGGACCATACATGCTTAACCTACCCACTGCCCATATATTACACGACCCAGTTCACTGGTAAGCAAAAATAAGGAAACTGGGTTAGCTTAACAGGAATCCCTGGCACTCGTTGAGGGCAGGGTAGCAAGTCATGCCATCAAGACTCCCATTGTACCAGTGGGGTATAGGGATGCCCTGTTCCACTACGGTGCTCCCTCCGGCATTGGAACTGGAGTTACCAGAGGTACCAAGCATATAGGGATGCCCCGTTTGACAACAGCACTCCCTCGGAATCCAATTCCTGGACAGCAGAATCCGGCTGACACAACACCCGCACGTACAACAGCAAGGGGATTTCCTAGAAGTCCATAAAATTATGGATGAGACCTTTTTGTTCGTTTATCTAATTATTTCTTCTACATTTGTGGAGCATTATGTTTGAAAAAGGGGGTTTAAAAAAGTCCCACAGTCATAAGCGAGTGGCAGGATCAACACGCTGTGGCTAATGCAGCAGTTATGACAACCGACGATTAGTAGCTACGTTTCCTAAACTGCCCTTCCTAAACTGCCCTAATAATATATGTTGAAGAAATACGTTTTCAGAGATCTTTTTGAAACATGCCAGTGAGCTTGCATCTCTAATGCCTGATGGTAGAGCATTCCAGAGTTTCGGAGCTGCATGCATGAAACTTCTCTCACCGTATTTTACCTTACGACGTTTTGGTACAACTAACGTCAAAGAACTACTTGCTGATCTTAATTCTCTGCGGGGCCTGTACACGTCAAGCATGTCGACAATGTACTTGGCGGATTCATTGTGCATGGCTTTATACGTAAGTGTCAGAATTTTGAATTCAATCCGATGCTGAACCGGAAGCCAATGAAGTCCCTTCAAAATCGGCGTGATATCATCATATCGAGAAGTCCTGGTTATGATGCGGGCTGCTGTGTTTTGCACTCTTTGAAGTTTCCGCAGTGTTTTGTTTGAAATTCCATGCAGCAATGAGTTGCAGTAGTCTATTTTTGATGGAACCAGAGAGTTCACCAAAGTCTTGGTAGCAGCAGGTGAGAGGTACGTTCTTATGTGGCCTATTCGTCGGAGCTGTGCATAACAAGACCTACACACGGAATTGATGTGTGATGTCATATCCATTTGTGAATCGAGCCATGCACCGAGATTCTTTATACACAAAGATGGCTTGTTGATTGTACTACTACTAACGTTATTTATGTTTTAACTTGAAACGCGCCTAGTTGCGGTATACAGTACGTAGGACAAACAGGACGTGCTTTGAAAACTCGATTTCGTGAGCATGCATATCAGTGTCGAAATCGTAAACTAAACAATTTTTTATACCAACACTTTCGGAAATCTGGCCATTCTTTTAAAGATGTTTTAGTACAAATTGTTGAGCATATAACATACGATAAGGAGGCGACTAGTAGCTTTAAATCGAAAGCTAGATTTATATCTGAATTAAATTGGATCAAAAAATTGCAAACACCTTTTCCTTTAGGACTGAATGATAATATTTACCAGACTGGAAATATTTCAAAAGAACCAGATATAGATATTTTTTCAATTTTTTCTATTAGAAAACGCAAATCTCGATCGCATGGCATTCGCAAGAATGGTAATATTAAACGAAAATCTCGTTTGAAATTGACTCTTCTTGATCTACATACTTTACGCCTAATTTCGGGTAAACATGCCATGCTTTCTAGACTTTCCTCCTTATCTATATGTTCATTAAAAGAAATTGACGAGCAAGCCGATAAAATTATTTTTCGATCAGATCCTCTCATAGGAACTGCTAGTTTGATACAAAGCTTTACTCTACATGTTCTCAGACCGCACATCGACAAATTATCTGAACACCAAAGATTCTTCTTGAAAATTCCTTTTATTAATAAAGGTATTGATTTTATTGACCTACAAAGTATTTTTAGAGACAAAAATGTAATTGACACTATTCCTAAATACTTTAAAAATACAGAACCACCTATCATCTGCTACAAATATAACAAACCCATCAGAAATACAATTTTCAACTACAATAAAATTGTGGCCGACCTTAATATTAATGATAATATTCCTGATAATTGAGATTGCGCCACCTCAAAATTTTGCTATTCTCCGGCTGGTCATGTGATTACTGGTAATTTTGAGATAATTAAAGATAAACGTCTACGATCTCTTTTGAATAAAGGTCCCAAATATAGAATACCATCCTTGATAGATTTTAACTCTTGTCGAGTTCAGATTGCGGAGGCTTTACAATATTTTAGTATTAAATGGTGTCGAAGAGAACATGTTGAGTCTACTGCCCTTTCTTGTTGGAAAAAACTAATTTTTGATATAATTGATAAACGCATTTCCTTTTACAGCTCTAATAAACACCTTCTTCCACCTAAACCTAGAACTTCATTTAGACATCTTAAAAAGGGTTTACAGGATTTCCATTCAAAATACGTTTTTGTTCCTGCTGATAAGGCATCAAATAATGTGATTATTATTTGACGATTACATTATATCGATGTCTTGAAGCAGGAAATTACTAATACCAAGTCATACATTTCAGTTACCACTGACGAAAAGACCATCATTTCAGACCATGTCAAAAAGTGTGAACAATTTGGAACCGATATTAAAATTACACAACATAAACTTCCTACTATGTATTGGTTACCAAAACTACATAAAAAACCATATAAAGCGCGTTTCATTGCAAATTCTAGTTCATGTACAACTACTAAATTGTCTATACTTTTGACTTCTTGCTTAACGAAGGTAAAGGAACATTTAAAATTTTACTGTGATAAGACTTATGAAAATTCTGGAATAAATCTCTTCTGGTCTATTAAGAACTCTTCAGAAGTCTTAAACAAACTTAAGAACAAAAGGTATCTTGCATCCACTGTAAGCACGTACGATTTTTCTACTCTGTACACAACTCTTCCTCATGTTTTAATTAAGGATAAGCTTACTAACTTGATCCAGAAAGTATTTGCCCGAGAAAAAACATCATTCTTGGCATGTAATGCTGAAAAAGCTTTCTTTACTGACGAGCAAATGAAGTATTACACCAATTGGACTTGCTCAGAAGTTTGCGAAGCACTAACCTTTCTTTTGGATAACATATTTGTACGTTATGGGAGTGCTATATACCGTCAGGTAATTGGTATTCCCATGGGTACGAATTGTGCACCACTTGTCGCAGATTTGTTTTTGTACTGCTATGAGAGAGATTTCATGTTGAGTTTGAATCCTCAATCACAAGAAGATGTTATAAAAGCCTTCAATGATACTTGTCGATATTTGGATGATATTTTTAACTTAGATAACCCTTTCTTTAATGCTCTGATTCCTACAATTTATCCTAAAGAACTCAGATTGAATAAAGCTAACCCGTCCGACAATTATGCAGCGTTTCTTGACCTAGACCTTAAAATTAATAATGGAATGATTTCTTCTAAAATATATGACAAAAGAGATGATTTTGATTTTAATATTGTAAATTTTCCTCATCTTGACGGGGATGTTCCCCGTGCTCCATGTTACGGGGTTTATATATCTCAACTTATTCGTTTTGCTAGAGCTTGTTCATCTATTGACGATTTTAACAGTCGAAATCTCATTTTTACTGAAAAACTGCTTAAACAAGGATATAGATACCATAAACTAAGAAAAACTTTCTCTAAATTTTACTATCGAAATCTCTCGCTTATTGGCAAGTACAAATGTAATCTCAAGGTACTTTTGCGACACGGTATTTCACATCCTGAATTTTATGGTGATGTGATTTACAAACTTCGTAGAATTATTGGACATACCCATTTTCTCACTTTGTTCATCAAATATATAAAACATTTCATTAAAAAGGGATATGATCCTGTATTATTACAACATACTGCATGTTTGGTTGTGAATGGAAAAGTAGTAAAGTCAAGCAGTTGGCAATCACGCTGGCCTCTTTGCATGTACGCCGACAAGAAAGGTTTAGTACTCTATGAAGGCGACCTCTTAAATCCAGAAATGGAAGGAGAACGTCGGATATCTGTACTATTTCATTTTTGTCGTACCCTTTATTACTTTTCTACAGTTACTCTGTTTGCAGCTCAATCATTGAGTACACTAGCGATAGGTGGATACAGTATGTTCAATTAAATGTTTTTTGTTATACATGCACTTTACCACTGTATTTGCTGTCGCGGTTGTTGTAGATTAGTCGGAGAGGGGATACGTTTATTTACACTGTTTGTCTTTTAGGATGGGGATGGAATAAGGGTGAGGTTGGGCGCCCATAAACCGGTTTAAACCCCCGGTGACTTTTGTCACTGACCGTTCCAAGGCGGTACTTCCATCTTCCTCCTATTGTATGTTTGTTTTGTCTTTGTGCGTCTCTTGTTGTTTTTTCTACCCATGTACATTTGCTGTTTCCTTGTGTTGCTGTTCGGGCGAGTGTTTGTTCTGTATGTGGTATTTCCTGCATGACTCATTTTTGTACTTGATTTTAGAGGTCCTACTTGCACATGAATCTCTTCAGGTACTTCTGTGTTTTTTGTATGAGACGGGATGACCTCAGTTTTGTCAATATTGAGTTTCAGCATGTTCTGGTGCATCCAAGAGACTAGTTCTTTGAGACAGTTCTCAACTCGTGATAAAGCTTCTTGTTGACAGGAAATGTCCTTGGGCTTAAAGGATAGGTATAACTGTGAGTCATCGGCATAAAAATGATGGTTCAGCCCATGGGTTTTGCAGATTGAGCCGACGGGTTTGTGTACATGATGTAATGCTTTGGTTCTAGGACCTATCCCTGTGGCACGCTATATCTCATGTTAACTGGAGTGGACAATTCCCCATCAACTGACACTATTTGATAGCGGTCATTTAGATAGGAGGTCATCAACTCAAGAGGTTTTCCAGTGATTCTAAAGTCTTTTTCTAGGCGTTTCAGCAACGTTTCGTGATCGATAGTATCAAATGCAGCCGATAAGTCAAGCATCACCAGAATTATAATATCGTTTGTATCTAGGGATCGAAGGATGTCGTTTTGAACTTTCAGAAGAGCAGTCTCTGTTGACTGATGCTTTCCGTATGCTGACTGATGCTGCTCATGTAGATTGTTTGAGGTCAGGTGGGACTCAATGCGTTTGTCAAACACTTTTTTCTAACACTTTGGAGACAAATGGCAGATTTGATACAGGCTTATAATTTTCAAGTTCATTTGAATCGAGACCAGGTTTCTTTAAAAGGGATCTGACATGTGACCTCTTGAAACTTTTTGGAACGCAGGCAGTGTCTAAAGAGGAGTTAACAATGTTTCTCAAAATCGGTAGGAGTTCATCAAGGCATGCCTTTAGCAGCCATGTAGGTATTGGATCCAGTTCACAAGACTTACAGGGGGATGCCTTAATGATCTGTTCTACTTCTTCCAATGTAGCTGCACCAAACCTTTCTAAAAATATTGTTGAATGCTGCATCTCAGTGGTAATCGGCACACTGGATACAGAGCATGATGCAATATCTGCCCGTATTGTGTCCACCTTTTCAACGAAACAGTCACTGAAGTCTTGTGCAAGTTGTTTTGAGGATGAAGTCTTAGGCAATGAGATATCATTGGTTGAACCTAGCAGATGCTTAGTGACTTTGAAAAGACTTTTTGAGTCTGCCTGGCATGATATAACTTTCTCTGAGTAGAAATCAATTCTCGACACGGTATTTCACATCCTGAATTGTATGGTTATGTGGTTTACAAACTTCGTAAAATTATTGGACATACCCATTTTCTCACTTTGTTCATAAAAAATTCATTAAAAAGGGATATGATCCTGTAGTACTACAACATACTGCATGTTTGGTTGTCAACCCTTTTACAGTTGGCAATCACGCTGGCCTCTTTGCATGTACGCCGACAAGAAAGGTTTATTACTCTATGAAGGCGACCTCTTAAATCTAGAAACGGAAGGAGAACGTCGGATATCTGTTTTTTCGTTTTTGCCGTACCCTTTATTACTTTTCTACAGTTACTCTGTTTGCAGCTCAATTATTGAGTACACTAGCGGTAGGTGGATACAGTTTGTTCACTTAAATGTTTTCGTTACACATGCACTTTACCACTGTATTTACCATCGCGGTTGTTGTAAAGTAGTCGGAGAGGGGATGGAATAAGTGTGAGGTTGGGCGCCCATAAACCGGTTTAACCCCCCAGTGACTTTTGTCACTGACCGTTCCAAGGCGGTACTTCCATCTTCTCCCTATTATATGTTTGTTTTGTCTTTGTGCGTCTCTTGGTGTTTTTATAGTTATGTACATTTGTTGTTTCCTCGTGTTGCTGTTCTCATTTTTTTACTTTTATCAGCAGCTTGTTGACTTTGGCACACTGTTTTCTGCATAGCTGATGGTCTATTGTGAGCCTGGACTTTTTCCAGGCTTAATATTAATGTTCATGATATCATTATTTCTTACATGAATATTCATAGGAGAAATAGTTAATTGAATGATTTAAGAGATATACAGCAAGTAGAATTAACCCTTTGAACGGACAAACGAGTACACTGGCAATTGTAAACAATGAAGACACAAATCACAGGTTATTGGAGGAGCTGTCTGTTGAGGGTTTGCACCGTTTGTCGTTCAGAATCCTCATGCAATTTATAACCTTTCATTCTATATTGATTCAATCGTTAAAAATTATGGAATATTAAAAGTTCAGCTTTAAACTTTCTCAAGTTTTAAAAATTGAAAATATTGATCATAAAGATTTTCCCAAGCCACTCAAGTGTGTTGAGCGTAAGCATTGTAAGCGATTTACAACACTAGCTTTGTTAACGTTCTGATTTTGTGTTTTACAACCTCACAACATTGACAGCTTTGCTTCATTATAATCTCGTGTTGAATATATAGACAGTCTTGTTAAAATGTCTTGTTCTTGTTTCTAATACACTGACTGCTTTGGTAACGTTCTGATCATGTTTTTAATACATTAGCTGTTTTGTTAATATTCTGATCTTGTTTTTATTACATTGGCAGGTTTGTTTACATTCTGCTGTTTTAATATATTGAGTGGTTTTGGAAGTTAACTGTTATTTGGCAGCTAATTCAGTTGGCTGGATGCTATAACAGTCAAAATACATTTTAAAGGGTGATTCTAATAGCAGTATTTATCAATTGTGTTTGGTATTATTAACAGCGATTTGACGGCAACTCGAATACATGGGATGTAAAATTGCGAGATGTTACACCAGTAATCATTGGCAAGAAGGTTCGATTTATTCCATATAGCCGCACACCACGCCATGTTTGTATGCGAGTAGAAATCTACGGCTGTAAATGGACAGGTATATTTTATGTCTATGACCTGTTTAACTCTTTGTGCAGTAAGTAATTGTAATATGCAATTTTTTTTTAATTTTTCATGACGTCATAAATCATTTCATGAATATGCATCAGTTAAAGGGGTACGATATGTTCGGTTAGACTTTCATGCAGAACTTTAAGCGTAACTTAAATTGCAATTTTTAGATAGTAGATGATTACCAATACAACAGTACTCTGTCAGATCTGACTATTACAGATTTTACTACATTTTCAGATCTGATTTATACATTTCCAAATTTAAAAGTACAAAAATGAGTCATGCAGGAAACACCACATACAAAACAAACAGTCGCCCGAACAGCAACACAAGGAAACAGCTTGTACATTGTTATATCTGATTTGTACAAAACAGTGTTACCAGAGTCATAGCCATAGATAAAGGGGTGTTTGTCAAATACTAAAAGGATTGAATCAACTTATTCTCGAAACTATGCTTAATTCACAAATGTTATCTATGCCTTTGCGTGTTCCCAGTTTTAATGTACTTTTCTTGCCATAGATGGTGTTGTGTCCTACGCCATGAGTCAAGGGGACAAGAAAGCGGCAAATGTCTACCTGTCAGATTTCACATACGATGGGACAATTAGTGTCGACAACTACCTGCATGACGGTCTCGGACAACTGACCGATGGCGAAAAGGGCCAATCTAACTTTAAACTTGATTCCCATGATCTCGGTAAAAAGGGATATGAATGGGTTGGGTGGAAAAACAATAAAGGAAGTTCAGGAACCGTGACTATTGACTTCAAATTTGACAAAGTTAGGAATTTCTCAGCAGTTTATTTACACTGCAATAATTTCTTTAGCAAAGGCGTTCGGGTGTTCCGTCAGGCAGTGATATATTACAGTATTGGGGGTGTGTACTTTACACAGATGAAGGATAAGTACATGCCCATCAGAGATTCATACTTGGAGTATTCAAGGGATTTGATAATACGGCTGGACCATTTTCAAGCCAGATATGTAAAGCTAGAGTTATACTTTGATGCAAATTGGATACTTATTAGCGAAATCCAATTCACCTCAGGTACGTACAAGTAATTGGACATTATCTTTTATTTTTCCATTAGCATTTCAGTTTCTACAGATAGCCAAATAATTATTTACTTTAAGAAAGCTGAGAACAAATAACCTGCAACATGAATGTTGGCTGCTTCTACTTTCTTTTATTCCTTCATTCCATTTCCTATTTGTAGATTCAGCCCGTTTTAATAATTCTACTGAAAAAGAATGTTTTCCAGAAAAAAGGAAATAGTTTAGAATCGTATAGTTTCGAAAGAAATGTGACAAATACAGCATAAAACTTTTGCTCTTATAGAGCAAATGCCCTAATTGTCACAATGGTTTGAAAAAAGTGAATTTTACAGAGGCGTCAATAGGCGGCAATATGAAGGAATGTTTTACCACATACTTGGGATATCAATCAACTCATTTTCTAATATTGTTATAACAAACAAATGAAAACATTGTTGTTTGCTTATAAAATACCGTTGCCATGATTGTATAATAAAGCATGTTAAAGATATTTACAAGCAAATTAAGCAGACCATGAAGGCGAAATCTGATCTGGATCTACAGATCCAAGAGTAGACATGCTCTCAGATCAATGTCTGCAACGCAGAATTGTATATAAGAGGAACTCGATCTTCTAAATGTTTCATTTCTCAGTCAGACCTATCTTGTTGGCACTAATTATAAATGTCATGGAATGCCAGTATTTACCAATATTGGCCAAGTGTCCCTTAAAAACACAGGCAAACGGTGTAGACCCAGAACAGAGGTTTAGAGGTAAATATGCATACATTGGTATGCCTTATATAAATAAGGTAAAGAAGGTAAATGTATATACTTGGTTTACCCTATATAAATAAGGTAAAAAAGCTGACATTATATGATTGGTTTGCCTTATATAAATAAGGTAAAGAAGGTAAATACATATACTTGGTTTGCCCAATATAAATAAGGTAAAAAAACTGACATTATATAATTGGTTTGCCTTATATAAAAAAGGTAAAGAAGGTAAATGCATATACTTGATTTACCCTATATAGATAAGGTAAAAAGCTGAAAGTATATAATTGGTTTGCCTTATATAAATAAGGTAAAGACGCTGAATGTGTATACTTGGTTTGCCTTATATAAATGAGGTTAAGAAGCTGAATGTATATACATTCGTTTGCCTCATATAAATGAGGTAAAGAATGTGAATGTTTATACATTTGTTTGCCTTATATAAATGAGGTTAGGAGGTATATGTATATATATTGGTTTTCCTTCTGTTTCACAAAATGATAGCTATATCTTGTGTCAGCAGTGAAACCTCCCTTAAGCGTTAACCTCTTTTTATATTGAGAGAGGGGGAGAGACAGAGACAGATAGGCAGAGAGAGAAACAGAGAGAGAGACATATATACAGAAGATAGAGAGAGAGATATACAGACATACAAACAGACGGAAACAGGCAGAAACTCACACACAGAGACACAGACAGACAGACAGAGTCAGAGAGGGAGCAGTCCCTTACAGCATTTTGCTTATGTTTCACATCTCCGAAGTAATCTGGATAAAACAATATAAGGTATTGTATTATACTGTAAGAAAAAGTCGTAAATATCGGCCTTTGTCTAATTAATACCAATCTTTATCAGTTTCGTTTAGAAAAGTATAGCTATTTTCAAGGGTACTATTTATTTTTCTATAGTGTATGTAGTACCTTAACTTTTCCTACATATAGACGTCTTTGCAAACAGAGTAGACCCAGATCGGAAAACCCCTGTAAGGGCCGTCTGATCAGGGTCTGCTCTGATTGCTTAAAGAATAATATAGATACAATTCTACTTTTCTACCGATGCCAAAACAACTTATATGTGACATTATAAAAGTTAATAAATATTCATAATGTCATTATTCCTTAGATGAAAACCCGGATGAGGGTCAGCAGAAAGAAGATATACAACATTCAACACAACAGCCAGGGGGTTCTAAAACAACCAGAGGTCCTCGACAGACACCTCAACAGACTGGAGGTCAATCTCCATCAAGTGGAATACCAGATGAAACAACCAATGGAACACCAAGTGAAACACAAACACCTTCCAAAGATGACAATGAGGACATTCTTGTACCACGCAAAGAAGAAGATCAAACGACACCTGTACCAGTCCTGAATCCAAAACCTCCGGGTGATAAAACTCCTGGTTTGTATCCTATACTTTGATAATATAAACAAAGCGAATCGATCTGACATTATGGCTTCCTTTTTATATTTATTTTTTTCCATCTCAATTGATATAATTTCGTCCAAATTATACGATAAAGGGAATATTTTAATTTCAAAATAGTTCTTTATCCTTTTCTATATTGAGATGTACCCCGTTGTGCCTCTTATGGGATTTATTTTTCTCAACTTATTCGTGTTGTCCAGGCCTGTTCTTTACTTTGTCGGGATTTAGTTATAATCGTAAACTTCTTAAGCAAGGTTATAGATATCATAACATTCGGAAAGCTTTTTCTATTCTTTTATCAAAATTCACTTTTCTTAGTGAATGTAATTGCAGTCTACGAACGTTAATTCAACAAGATTTTTTCACTCAGAAATCTATGGTGACGTTATCTACAAACTCAGGAATATTCTGGATCATTTCCATTTTCATGATTTGTTTATTAAACGCGTTAAAACTTTTAGGAAGAAAGTTTATGACCCCATTTTTGCAACACACTGCATGTTTGGTTATTGAGCCCTTTACAGTCGGTAGCTACGCTTCCCTCTTTGTTTGCGCGATGACAGGTCGAGTGTAGTACTCTATGATGGTAAACTCTTAAACACTGAAACGGGATGAGCTTACCAGACTCGTGTATTGCCTTTCCTCTATCAAGCACTAACGGCTTCCCTGCAGCTGCTCTGACTTCAGCAAAGTCATTGGTTATATATTTTGCGGACTTTCACGTTTGTTTTTATGCTATGTTTTGCATTTTGTCCTGTGTTTACCGTCTTCTATGTTGTTGGGAAGTCTGGTGGGGATACCTTTATCTACATTGTTTATCCAAGGTGCCTTTAAGATAAGAGTGAGGTTAGGATGTCCGTGAACTGGTTTAAACCCACAGTGGTGGTTTTGCCACTGACCGTTCCAATGTTCTTTGTCACCCTTACTTTTATGTTTTTCTAGTATCATTGTACTTGTCCGTTTGTTTATGTTTAAACTTTTCATTTCGTGTGTGTATGTCTTTGTGTGTGTATGTGTGTGTGTGTGTGTGTGTGTGTGTGTGTGTGTGGTTGTGTATCACTTATTTTTTATCCACGTTTTGGTGATGGTTGCGTCTTCTGTATGGCTTTTCCTGCTTGACTTTACTATTTTTTCATTTAGATAACACAAACGCTAAGTGCTTGTAAAATTAATCTAGCTTAGCGGAAAATGCTTTAGTTGAATTATGATATTCCTGTGTTCATCGAAGTATGCCATTGGTCATTGTCCCGAATGTACTTCATGCAATATCTCTATAAAACTTCTTTCTTGGACAATTCCATGCAAACTTCACAGAAACAGTTTTTGTGGGATACTCTTTAAACTGGATACAAGTTATTGAGTTCCATAATGAACTCTGATTCTCATGGCAGCTAAATGGGAACAACGTTTATTTAATTGCAATTGGTACAAAACTTGATCACCATGGCAAGAGCTAATTTCCCTTGCATGACTCAAGTGAAAACCACCTGTCGGATTTTAAACCTGTACTCCATGAATATTAATTTACGAAATAATGATATCATGCATATTAATGTAGCTGCATTCTTATAATAGTATATGTATGCAGGAATATTTATGCAAAGCAGAAATGTAGACCCTGATTGGACGGATACTCTGTTTGCCCAGGGGTATTTATGTAACAAAGGATTACTACACTTTCCCACAATGTTCCTTAGAAGACCCTTGATAAAACTTTACCTGATACATATTTTCAAACCTTTGCAAACAGACTAAACCCGGATTAGATAGACATGATTTGAGCGGTCACTATAGACAGGTAGTACTGTACTTCCATTTCACTCGTTTATTCGATGAGCATTCATGTAAGGCATAATGACGTCATGAATATTAATTGGATGATAAACAGCCCATTAACACATGATTTTTGCCATTGAAGTAAACAGTAGAATCAGATAAAACATTTTCCATAAGCAAACAGAGCAGACCTTGATCGGATGGCTCCTTTAGGATCCGTCTGATTTAGGTCTACTCCATTTGCAAAGGGCATATAGAATAAAGGGTTAAATACTTACTGTGATACAGTACCTCAAGATTGAAACATTTCTTTGACAATTTTGATACTTACAAATATTGTAGTTGAATTGATCTTTCAATATTACTTACTTGCTGGAATATGAATGCGTAGGTTGCTTTGCGTAGGTTGCTTTGGTTTTATCGGGGTTTACCTGGTTTTAACAGTATTTCAGTCATATCGCGACGTCCAGTGAATAACAAGTGAGGAAGACCCCCAGGGTTCTTCTGTAAACAGAACACACTGTACTGTTTCGTACACAGAAGAACATCCAGGAACGACCTACTGCAAGTCAGCTAGAAGGCTTCCTCACATGACAATTTGATTCTTTTAAGGGGCTAAGCAATTATCAGTCGAAGATCATAGCATCAGAGGCCTCCGAATGAGTCGTGTTCGTGTTTATGTATTTTATTTGCAATAAATACTTTAAGAGATATGAATATTTTTTAAGTGTTTAATTATTGCATTCGTTATAACCCTCAAATTGTGATGCGTTATCCTACTGGCGTTGCAAACAGCTTTCATTGAGATGAGACACCAAGTACACTCCTATATGTGGATACAAGCTGTTTGCCTCTCAGCCAAATATTAATTATGAATCATTATTATATGAATTGTATAATGAAATTTTTTCATGGATCGTTTGCGACAAAAACTGAAGAATCCAAATCAGATAATTAGCATGTCAACAACAAACAGAGCAGACCCTGATCAGACAACTCGTATATGAGCCGTCTGATCTGGGTCTACGTTGTTTGTACATGCATGAACACAAGTTTGGAAAAGAAATGAAGGAAAGGGTTAACCGTTATTTCTAACTTGACTCGTATAAATATGCCTTTCTATGCCTTTGCAAACAAACTAAACCCAGATCAGATTTCTCTTAAACGAGCTGTCTGATCAGGGTCTGCTCTATTTGCTTATGGAATAATACAAATTGAAATCTACAGTTTCTACTTTGGCAACAACATCATGTGAAAAAATACTTAAAAATATTCTAATGAATAATCATGACGTCATCATTTCTTTCATGAATATTCTGGGAGTAAATGGTTAAACAGTATTTCAATCATAACAGAAGAATACCGACTAATACCCGTGTAAAACCATCAACCTACTGCAAGCCAACTGGAAGGCTTCAACATATGAAAAATCCAAATGCCAGGCTGGGCATATGTACACAGGATATGTTGGTACTTATAGAACCTATAGCCCCAGATCTTACATAATAAAGCGAAATATTGAATAACATGTACGAACATATCAACAAAAGGTTGGACCACAAGTTCCAAAACTTGTTTATGACATTTCCCTCATCCCCGAAATTTGGAATTGCATGTACAAACACATCGACAAAAGCGTTGGACCACACGTTCCAGCAAACTTAATTATGGCATTTCCCTCCCACATCTATTCTTAGTCTATCCTATTTGCTTGAAAAGGCATTTGTATGAAGGAAAGTGTTAAATATGCAAGCGGTGAAAGATTTGGCAAACAACATTTTTAAAAGCGGGATATGTGTTAAATTTAACCTTTTATCCATTAACTTCATCTTTTTATGCCTTTTCAGACAAAGTAGACCCATAGTAAACAGCTCCATGGATATTCTTTGAAGAAATAATGCAATCATAAATATTGATTAGAATAATATTGATAATTGCACATGAAAACATTAATTTGGGACCCTTTTTCCGTATCAGAATGTGTAGAATCATAACCTATATTATCTTATAAACAAACAGAGCAGAGCAGACCATGCTAAGACGGCTCCTATAGGAGCCATTTGATATACAGTAGAACCTCTCTAATGCTACCACTTAATGAATACACATGGGTGTCTTTATAAGCAGGTGGTTGCTTAATGCAGGACAAAAGTAATACAGAAAGCTCCTAGAGGAGCTTTCTGCGTTACTTTTGCCCTGCATTAAGCTTCCACCTGCATCTAGCACCCAGAAACATACCTCTTTTAGGTGGTCTCATTAGCGGGGTTTTACTGTATGTCATTTATGGACCTAAGGGTTACATGCACCATTTTATTTTCGAGAATAACACTTTAATGTCGTGACCTAACTCTACATTGTGACCACAATATATAATATAACAGTATAGGGTTTGGTGGAGAAAGTATGATTGCAGTATTTGAAGTATGTCCTTTACTATCACTTTGCTCATCAGTTGCCTCTTTTTGCCACATAAGGTGATTAGGTATACTTTGATTTCAGAAATCTCACAAAAATCCTATCTCCTAGCACAGCTGAAGTCGAAAGCATGGTCCCTAGGCATTTTGGCTTGGTTTGATTGTACCTGGATTCATTATTATTTCAGATGTTGAAAAGGATGAGACTGAACAGATACCAACTGCATGCAAAGTCACAAACACTTTCAGTGCTTGTATAACGGAAACCACAATGACTGGAAGTTGTGAAATGACCACAGAACTGCCCAATGGATGTAGTATTTCTGTTGCCCAGCAGAATGAAGACGTATATGAAGTTCTGATTACACCACCTGGACAAGAAAGTGCTTCACGCATATTGAAGCATAATAACGGAAGCATGTAAGAAATCTGTGCTACAAATCATAGAACACTTATTTAAGTATTTGAAAGTATATGTGTTTATATTTTAGCTGTTTAATATTCATGTAAAAATAATGACACGGCGAATATTCATTTGCTAAATGTTAATATGGCACACAAACACAAGATAATTATGTAGTGGTAGAAAATGTATTAATCAAATCTATATAATTTATAAACAAACAGAGCAGACCCTGATCAGACCGCTCCTGCAGGAGCCATTTGATATGAGTCTACTCTGTTTGCAAAGACGTGAAAGAATGTTTATATAAATGAAAGGGTTTACAGTACTCAGTTTGTCTCATCGGCAAATGCAAGTCAGTTGGTAATTTATTTCTTAATAAGTTTGGTATTTTTGCGTTTTAGCAAATAAAGTAGACCCAAATCAGACTAAACTCCTTTTGATGTCTGACCATGGTCTGCTGTGTTTGCTTGTATAATGTGATATATCTCATTTTCACTGTCTGCCATGTCTGGTTTCGTAGGTCATATCCCTTTAATCCATTAATATGATGCAAGAAATAATTGCATTTAGAGTGTTAATAAGGTTAGTTTTATAATGACATATGGACATAGGAAAAGTTGACCATGAGAGATATTGTAGAATCAATTTTTACAGTTCCATAGACACGCAGAACAGACCCGAATCAGACAGCTCCTACAGGCCTACTCTATTTGCGCAGACATTGCTAGGTGAATTTATAAGTAAAGGGTTGAACACTTACCTGAAAATGCATGTGGTATATAATTAGGTTTGGAACATTTCATCCAGACGTATTCTAGTAGATTTTCATATTCTTTTAAAGGCCTTCTAATCTGAGATAGATGAAAGTCAGTCATTGTACAAAACACGTTCCCTAAAATGAAAATTGTCACTTGAAAATAATTCAGCAGTGTATACAATAGACAATAGATCTTAATTGATCCAAATCATTTTTACCCTTTCAACCAAAATATACACAATTGTATAACCCATCTTTGTTTAACTGTACTGCACTGGCTAGGAAAGGCTTAATGAAAGGATTTTGAATAACAAACAGTGTATACTCTGATCTGAGAGCTCCAACAAATAACAGCATCTTTTTGTCCCGAATTGAAAGGATTAAATTATGCTTTATCTATCTCAGCAAGCTAGAAAGGAACAGTCCCAGAGAAACAAAACAAAGTTGCGTTGTTTTTTATTACTACGTTATATGTAGGTACTAATATGTACGTAAACATGGCCATGTTTGTTTCGATACTTTTACTAGAGTAATGGGACTTTGGAATTGTCCTCACTGTTTAACATGTTGATGTGAGGATGTACGTTGAGAAGGATTATTTGCTCCAAGTATTTTTAACCGGAGTAATGCCACTTTGAGTTTTCTGACATATATAGCATATAATGACTAATCTTTTGTGCCCAGTTTCTCAAGCATCAATGGAAGGATTTTCTTCAGACTTTTACAGATAAACGATGTTGATGTAATAATGTGTGTAAAGAATGGAATATATGCTATAATTATTTGTACCAGAGTTATGGAATTTGAACTTTTCTTCACTTTATAATATATAGTCAAAGTTATTGTGTGCCCAACTCCTAAAACACCAATGGGAGGATTTATTTAAAACTTTCACCAGTGAGGGCGTGTGTGGAGGACCCAAACCTATGAATATCCAATTCCCTAGATTTCCGTTTAATTGCAATGGCAACCAAAGTTCTTTATGTATTTCAATTCTTTGTTACAAATGAAAACAAAGATAAGTTTGATTGACATTGGTCACAATTGGTCCAGGTGATTTAAGGGCGATATATGGAGACATTTGTTGATGACAGACGACAACTGGCAACAGCTCAACAATTTCAAAATAGCTCATTTGGAGCACACCAATAATACGAATTGAAAGTATCTTTGTTGTCTTTTTCAGGTTTGAATCCGAATCATGCGGCACCGTCATACTGGAGAAGCGAGATGAGGTCAAGATTAAAACTCCCATATGTGGCATGTGCCTTGAATACTATGTGAAGTCCTTCCTCCTACCTCCTGCTCAACCAGGGAAGCCTGCAGAACCAGGCCTATGTCCTGCTGTCTAAATATGCACAATAATATAAATGTAGTAGAACCTGTCCTAAGCAGCCATTCATTTTTAGAACATAGGAGGTTTAAAAAGCAGGTAGATGCATAATGCAGGGCAAAGTAATGCCGACAGGTCCTATATGACCTTTTTGCATTACTTTTAACATGTATTAACCCATTCCCTCATAGGCTATTTTTAGATACAACCTCTTTGAATCAATCTTCTGAAAAGGAGCATTAAGTAGAGAAAAGGAAAATTTAAGAATTCTGTATTTTGAAACCATTGTGATAAATAAGTAAAGTACCTAGTTATAGTCTACTTTCAGTCCGAATGACCGCTCAGCCGACCCATAGGAGCAAATGCTCTATTTATCACAATGGTTTCACAAAGTGACTTTTACAGAGACGCCAAAAGTCGTCAATATGAGGGAAAGGGTAAAGGTAACACCTGCATTACAGTCCATAATTAGATCTCTTTTTTGATGGCCGTTTTAGACAGGCTATACTGTATATAAATAATGTCAATAGCTGGAGCTTGTCTTACAAGAAATCGTGCAACGCAAACATTCATTATCATCATTCATACTTCCTGCTGACAGTTAGTTAAATCTACTAACCATTTGTAATTTTAATTGGAATGCGGCAAACACGTGTACTGTTATTTGCAAAAAAATATAGAGTCGACAGTGTTTGTCATCCATAAAGATCTCGTAACGTGTACCCATTTAAACAATGATGGACCATTCCACTTTGAGAAGAATGCGGTATTCAAACAGGTTAATTATGTGTGACTGAACTCGTCTAAACTGTAGTTTGTGTGTTAGGTAACACTCCTTTACACCGGACATTAAATTTAGTATATATTCTCCGAGTTTTTGGTCTTCGGAGCCTTAACCTTCAGAGTCTTCTGCTTTTTCAATATAGAGAAAAAACATATTAAAGAGAAATTGGGTCTTTTAGGAAGGTGTCGGCTTAATGCTTGTTGACAAATATGCAGAAAGCTCACACTTTGCATTAAACTGTCACATGTCGTATCCTTTTAACCGTTTACTCCATGAATATACATGTAAGAAATAATTGCATCATGAATATCAATTGATATACTAGCATATGGACATAATAATATTTAGCCATGGCAGAAACTGTAGAAGTATATAATATTATAGCATAAACAAACAGTAGATCCTGACCAGACGGCTCCTCTGATCTGGATGTACTTTGTTTGCACATGCGTAAAAAGTGTTTATATGAGGGAAAGTGTTAAGACACAAATGTCTAGGGCAAAACAATTTACAAATGTACGACGATTTACTTTCATAAGCAGGGCTTGAAAATATAAATATAAAAGTATGAGACACAGATATGAACATATACATGGTGTAGGAAGGCGTATTTATGGAGTAAAGGGTTAACCCATTCCCTCCTATAATATTTTAGACCCAACCTCTTTGAATAAATCTACCGAAAATGATCATTTACCAGACAAAAGGAAACTTGAACTAGAATTGTGTATTTTCCGAAAACATTGTGATAAATAGAGCATTTGCTCCTTTAGACCAAATGCTCTATTTATCTCCAAGGTTTCAAAACATGTTTTTACAGAGAACGCCAGTAGGAGGGAATGGGTTAAAGTCCGGTGTATATGTCGCAAGTCATGAAGTTACAAATACACAGTTACTCTCAATTTATTACTTTTTTATCACCACCTTTCTTGGGTCCACATTCTTTGTAAATACTATTTTTCATGACATGCAGGCCTATTTGAATAAAAACATTATTATTACAACTTTGACATAGTCTAAATCATTGCACATTAGGATCATAGAGTCACAACGATAGCTGATCTAGAACAACATGTGTATACTCTGTTTAACTATTTCGATACTGGAGATATATTTAAATTATTTTCAAAACATGACCGCTGAAGACATATTTAGACGGTTTGTATTCAATCCATTTGTGCCCACGATCTCATATATGGGGGTTAGGCAAACAGTGTAGACTTTGATCGGAAGCCGCATAATGCGGCGTCTGTAAGGAAATCAATCAGCTGGAAAATTTAGTAGGATGCACATGTCCTCTTTATGATAAAGCTTGTCCTGTTTCATTGAATTCTAGTCAGCGGTTTTGCTTAGTTTACATTTTCTACGGAGGCCGTACGGTTTCTTTGTCTGCGATTTTCCTACGATAAGTCTACGGGCTGCAAAGTTTTTGTTTACATTGTCTACGATCATCGTACGATAATTTTTGTATACTGATCGGGGTTTATCCGTACGATGACTGAGCGGCGACCGTACGGAGTCTCCGCTTGGATAAGGCAATCGTAATCTGCGGAGCCCGTACGGAGCCTGTACGGAGCCCGTACGAAGCCTATGCGGGTCCCATATGAATACTAGCGGGGTTGATCAATCTTCTATAGATAGACAAGCTATTAATTCGGGAAATGTCAAAAAAGATGCACCCATCAGAAATCTCAAAATCGCCGCAAGGCCATCGTGCTGTCGCCGTGGGGTTGCCGCAGGATGACCACACGATGTACGTCCGATTCCACGGGTGTCGCATGGACACAGAGTGGCAGCCTTGCGGTGATAATGCGATTACCGTACGGTCGCCGTAAGATTTATTTGGCTACATGTTCACCGATTATCGGTTGTTTTACGCACGATCCTCGCGCGTACGCCGTACGATGCCCGTGCGGAGGTCATGCGATACCTGTTACCACGTGTTTATGGGCTGCGGGCTTGCGAGTTTTGAAAATATGTATAACTTTTTTTATGACAAATCGCAGAGGCTACAGCGCCCAGGAATCCGTAAGAAAATCGTACGGCGACCGTATGCCTCCGTACGGAGATCGTGTGGAAATGACGTTTTTAAGACGAACCTACGGGCGCCGTAAACTTATCGCAGGGCAAATGTAAACTAGGCATTACTGAGTCATCCGACCGACCGACCTATCAACCGACAAGATGACTTCTATATACCACCAACTTTGTTTATGGAGGTATAAATATATAGCAAATATATATGCCACCCTATAGTCAGAAAAGACATGTACCGAATTATGCAAATATATCATAAATTAAGTTAGAATATATTAAATGTGATACACATGTATACAAAACCAATTTGAAATCCACTGAACACATTCTCTCTTCTAAAGGTTTGGTAAATATGTTAACCGTGTGTGTACACATAAACATAAGCAATTAATTGTACATGTAAGCCTCATAATGCATGTACACCTCTATAGGAATGCTAGCAACCGGCAAAACATGCTCCGCCCAAGAGCTATCCTTGTAACTCTGTACAAGTTCACAAAACAGCACATATGTATACGTTCACCTCTTCTAACATGTGCTAAAACTATACATAAGAGTACATAAGAAAACCTCATGTACACCTCTATATATCCTCCAGTTACCTCAAATCAGGGTAGAGTTGTTTTCGTGTTACCGGAAATCATTTCGATATCGCACGCGCTGTTTTGATTCTGACGGCATAAACTTCAGAGAAAGTGGACAACACCCACTCCGCCAAGTTGCCACCAAAAATTCTAAGAATCAAACTTGGAGGGGTAAATCACCGCTAATTTTGTGTCTATGGTTGAAAAATGTGGTATTGTATTTAAATCTGTTTGATGCACTATAGCTTTCATACAATTTTCTGATTAAAAAGTCCATTCAACAGCCCGAGTTACTGTCATCTGTTTGTAAACACAACACTACGCAACGTCAGGGTCAGGTGTACCGATTCAATAATTCTGTTTACCATTGCAAGGGAGTTAACTGTGGTGGTTTTCTTATGAGGCCCTAATACAAATTTTGTTGGAAATAAATCACGAATGCTGATGATGATTATGAATAACATTAGATATTTTAAATATAGATCTATGTAGATCTATAGGTCTATTTTGAACAGTTTTGAGTGGTTTTTGAGTAGATTTATTTCTTATTTAGACATATACTTTTAGGTTTACAACATCCCACCTCCTGCAAAGAAGTACCGCCTTTCTTCCCCTTCCTCGATGACATCTGCGTCATCAGTACACCTTGAGGGCAATATGTCAAAAATTGTTACAAAATATTGTTGTGAAGATAAAAACATTTTACAGTGAATGAATAAATAGAAATGAAATTTTTTTCTCTCTATGTGGTGGTTGTTTACTTGTAACCCCATCAGGGCCTCGATTTTATTGATTTTTCTGCTGTCCACGAAAATAGGTATACCCGCCTGTGATGACGTCATTTGCTATACTGATCAAAATGACAGCGCTTATGCCAAAATTATTGCCACAATTTGTACATTTCTTTAGGGGCTAAATAATGCAATATTTGCTTTGTTTGTTGGCGTGTTTCATTTTTAAATTGTTGTTATCTCGTCATGTTAATCCGTGATTGAATGGTTATCCACACGAAAACTGGTAACGCGAGGGTACATGCCAGTAAATCGATAAAAAAACTGACCCCATCCAGGGACTAACCTTGTACCTCTGTACAAGTTCGCACATAAAGGCATGTACAGACAGACAGACAATAGTTTATTGATGTCTCATCTCTATACATGTTTTACAAATATATACACGGCAAAATAGCCATAAATGACATGCATATAACCACTCAATGTTGAGTTATGAGAGACAACAGCGATATCCATAAAAATCCGTCGTACTGTTTATTTGTACAATGTATATCAAACTGTTCGAACAATCATTGCCTAATAAACACACCAACACCAACACTACCTTTCGGGGCTTTTCTGTGTATTCTACTTCTGTTTTGGCCTATCCATATATATCCATCAATAGAAATGGAATCGTTCTCTAGTAAATGAGTCTCCGAGATGCCTATTATATCCAGATTCTTTGAGAGAGTGCTTTCTTTCCTAACACGGTAATGTCCTGTTAAAACAGGACCGTTAAAACCATTACAGTTCCAAAACCAACACGAGACCTAGTCTCTATGGCGTCAATACGAGTGAGTACTGCGGTGACAACTATCATGTGACATACTCTTATCAGCTGCACGGTAATCGAGCCGCCTGTAGTTCTGTTTCCGGCGTTGGTCGTAATAGTAGTCGCGGTTGCAGTAACGGGATCTATGTCCGTTATCATACGATGTTCGATGACGTTCGTCACGTGACAATCGTCGATCATGGTCGTATGGCTGGCGATGATCGTACGACAGTCGCATGTCACGGCTGTTCTGCATACGGCGAGACACTACACATTTTCGTCTGCTTTAAGTTTTAGATTAGGGCGCTTGTTCAATTCCTTTAATAAAGATAAACAGAGTGTTAAACAACTTGGATCCTGATGAGATGCCGAATTACTCGGGTTATCATCTGGGTCCAAACTGTTTGAATATAATATCACATACCCGTCTCCGTTTAATTCAAAATTTTATTGGCAATAGCAGCATATACAATACTTTTGGCCAAGTAAATAATACAATATAAAGACGGCAAATGCATTACATTAGTACATACATCAATGTGATGGAATAATTAACATAGATTGAGTATATAAATACTGATTCAAACACAATCTGATACATAAATAGTCATGTAAATACATAAAGAAACCTAAGAAGCAACATTTTCGATGCATTCTGTACGTTTTAACATATCATAGTGAATATATTTGGCACATTTCTAATAATACCTTCTTTTTTACTGGACATAAGACTGGCAAATTTAGACAGCGAATGCCAAGATCTAGCAATTTTGTATTTATTTCGTAAAGCTGAATAACACCAGGGTTGATAATAAGTCAGAGCTACGGATAACGGCGCGTGCCCAAATACCAAAATCGCATTCTCCACCAAACCGTATACCGTGACCACTCTTCAGACTCGTCTGGAGTGGTCACAGTATAGGGTGTTGCGGGAAAATAATGGAGCTATTCTTATAAATGTTTAAATGTACACATCTTATCCGGACATCTGATAAATGGAAAAGTAGTAAAGTCAAGCAGGCAAAGCCACATACAAGACGCAACCACCACCAAAACACCGATAGACAGCATGACACACACACACATGCACACATACACAACATCACACCCAAACGCACACTCACACACGAAACGAACACAGAAAACACCAAAAGACACACAAGAACCAGAGACAAACGTTCCACACATGAACAAAATCACAAGCACAAAGACGCAAGGCAAACAAGAGGAAGGGTGACAAAGTCATTTACTTCTTCGTTTTATTGAAATGTCTGTCATAATACCATATTCCAAGGGAAATTTACAGAACTCCTGTTTTGTTATGAAAATGGCGTCTGCTTAATCATTTCCTTTATATAGATGTTGCAAACAGAGTAGACCCAAGCCATACAGCTCCTTTAGGATCCGTCTGATCAGGGTCTGCTCTGTTTGCTTATGGGATAATATGGGTATTATTCTATAGTGTCTGCTATAACCAGACAACCTGTTTTAGTCTGCATTATAAAACTTCAGCTGATAAATATTCATGATGTCATGATTTGCAACAGAAATAGCCATGCGGGAAAACGTTTAATTCTATTCTGTTACAATATTAACTTATTTACAATTCGTTCATGCTTTCGGCAAACTATTGGCCGAGTACCCAACGGGTTTGGGTCCTGATGAGTAGCCGGGCTACTCGAGCTGTTTGCAATTCTCAAGCAAGCCAGGATAAGGGTTAATCACCATATGTCAATAGTTTGGATACAGACGAGACCTCAAGTAACTTGTTGCCTCATCAAATGTCTTATGCGTTTATAAATGTAAAGTTTAAAGAAATAAAACCTGACTACCCAATGTTCTTTTTTAACATGACATTCCTTCAATTGTTTTGATAATTGAATACTGCTTAAGCCAGTGCTAGGGGCATGAGTAGTGTTGCACTTTTAATTACTACTCATGAACAGACTAAATAAAAGTACAAAAATGGGTCATGCAGGAAACACCACATACAGAACAAACAGTCGCCCGAACAGCAACACAAGGAAACAGTAAATGTACATAACTATAAAAACATCAAGAGACGCACAAAGACAAAACAAACATACAATAGGGGAAAGATGGAAGTACCGCCTTGGAACGGTCAGTGACAAAAATCAATGGGGGTTAAACCGCTTTATGGGCGCCCAGCCTCACACTTATTCCATCCCCACCCTAAAAGACAAACAGCGTAAATAAACGTATCCCCTCTCCGGCTAATCTACAACAACCGCGATGGCAAATACAGTGGTAAAGTGCATGTATAACGAAAACATTTAAGTTAACAAACTGTATCCACCTATCGCTAGTGTACTCAATGATTGAGCTGCAAACAGAGTAACTGTAGAAAAGTAATAAAGGGTACGACAAAAACGAAATAGTACAGATATCCGACGTTCTCCTTCCGTTTCTGGATTTAAGAGGTCGCCTTCATAGAGTACTAAACCTTTCTTGTCGGCGTACATGCAAAGAGGCAAACGTGATTGCCAACTGTAAAAGGGTTTACAACCAAACATGCAGTATGTTGTAGTACTACAGGATCATATCCCTTTTTAATGAATTTTTTAACATATTTGATGAACAAAGTGAGAAAATGGGTATGTCCAATAATTTTACGAAGTTTTTAAATCACATCACCATAAAATTCAGGATGTGAAACACCGTGTCGCAGAAGCGCCTTGAGATTACATTGGTACTTGCAAATAAGCGAGAGATTTCGATAGTAAAATTTAGAGAAAGTTTTTCTTAGTTTATGGTATCTATATACTTGCTTAAGCAGTTTTTCAGTTAAAATGAGATTTCGACTGTTAAAATCGTCAATAGATGAACAAGCTCTAGCAAAACGAATAAGTTGAGATATATAAACCCCGTAAGATGCAGCACGGGGAACATCTCCGTCAAGATGAGGAAAATTTACAATATTAAAATCAAAATCATCTCTTTTGTCATATATTTTAGAAGAAATCATTCCATTATCAATGTTAAGGTCTAGATCAAGAAACGCTGCATAATTGTCGGACGGGTTAGCTTTATTCAATTTGAGTTCTTTAGGATAAATTGTAGGAATCAGAGCATCAAAGAAAGGGTTATCTAAGTTAAAAATATCATCCAAATATCGAGAAGTTTCATTGAAGGATTTTATAACATCTTCTTGTGATTGAGGATTCAAACGCAACATGAAATCTCTCTCATAGCAGTACAAAAACAAATCTGCGACAAGTGGTGCACAATTCGTACCCATAGGAATACCAATTACCTGACGGTGCATAGCATTCCTATAACGTACAAATATGTTATCCAAAAGAAAGGTTAGTGATTCGCAAACTTCTGAGCACGTCCGATTAGTGTAATTTTTCATTTGCTCGTCAGTAAAGAAACCTTTTTCAGCATTACATGCCAGGAATGATGTTTTTCCGGGCAAATACTTTCTGGATTAAGTTAGTAAGCTTATCCTTAATTAAAATATGAGGAAGAAAACCGAGTCTGCAATTTTTTCTTTTTGCATTTCTACTTTTTCTTTCAAAGGATCACCCATTTTCAGAATATTTATACAAAGAGTCCCATGGAACACGGCGTTTTAATTTCCCAATTCAAATGTCTTGTCATTAATTGATTGGGCCATAGTTCCAACAACTGGCATCAAAGGAATAATTTACCTGCACAAACAGCCAACTGCCTCGCCGAAACTAACGGCAACCTTGTAAAAATATTTTCTATAGATTTCTTAAGATTCTCAATTCTGTCAAGAATGGACAATAAGAATGTGACTGAATTCCATAAAAGTCCTGTCCAATGGTTATTCTGCACTGGTTTCCAAACCTATTTTTTCAAGACCCCCTGGGATTAAGACTATTCTTGATAAAAATGGAATTTTTTAAAGTATGTCAAAACTAGAATTAGTACCCCAACCATCATCTGAAAATATGACTGTTTTGATACTGTTATGTCTCCAATACTTCAGCATTTCCCTTACAACTTTAGTAAAGAGAAAAGGGGTACAACTCAAGCCGAACGGTAAAATAGTAAAGCGGTAGTACTTCCCCTTGAACGAATGGCAACCTTTCAGTCTTCACATTTTTATTTCTTTCCAAATATGGTTGTTCACCAAATCCATAATAAGCCTCTTTTTACCAACGTTGTTAAAAGAAACGCCCAGGGGACTAACAATATGAGCATAAAATGATATGTTGATTGTTGACATTTCAGCATTTCTTGATTTGACTCCTCTACAAATTGAACATTTTCTAAAGCAGATTTGTATTGTTAGAATTTCGACTGGCTGGAATGGAGTAAAAGGGAATTTAAAGCCGAATTTAGGAATATGTATAACATCCGGATTCGCTCCGAGATTCCTTTCCAAAACCCAAATGTTTCTCTTCAATTTTCCTTTAACATTAACATTCCCTAGATCGTGCAACATGGCAAAGTTATTATCTTTCAGCTCAAAAAAGTAATTGTGCTCAAGGAATGTGAAACAGGATAAATGTTTATCATTTATCTGGAATTTGGGAAAGTGTGGTTCACTCATCTGTGGTACTGACCGAAGTACTGTGGGTAGCTGCCTGCTCTGGAAGACAAACAATCTGACCGGAAATGCCTCGTCTTCCCACAACTGAACCACACGTCACTTGCATTGGCGATACGCGGGGGCCGAAAGGAATACCACCCTGGGAAAGCTCTGGGAGCTCCGGGTGCAGACGCTGTAGAAAGCTGTGTGCTGGCAAAGTTTAACCTGGCTTCAGGTAAAGTCCTCCCAGCGATATTGATTAATTTATTACGATAATCAATATTCTTAACCAAGTCCAGAGCTGTCTTCTTAACAAAATGGGCATTATATCTTCGACAGACAATATTATCGATCCCTGTCCTAATGTCATTATTAAAACAGAACTGATGCTTATGAGCCACTGTCTTGAAGGACTCGTTCTCTGAACGCTTGCAGTAAGCAGACTGCTG
Organism: Azorinus chamasolen; assembly: GCA_963576725.1. Taxonomy (NCBI): domain Eukaryota; kingdom Metazoa; phylum Mollusca; class Bivalvia; order Cardiida; family Solecurtidae; genus Azorinus; species Azorinus chamasolen. The sequence continues at coordinate 100,876,891 of OY755237.1, forward strand.
ATTATTTTCGCTCTTCAAATCGCCAATACGAGTGTCCAAATAAGAACGGGAAAAATTAAAAGCCTCAAACACTTCGCCACGTGGGGGGTTTACCTGGACACCTGGCAGACGCCTCCATGAGTCTAGATAAGCCCCAACTAAATTTGCTGTTCGCTTCCCCTCTATAGGTATATATACTCAATGTCCGCTGTGCTGCTCGTGTTCTTGTTGAACGACCAAGTCTTCTCGCCTCAAACTCCGAAAACCGTCGTTTTCTTCAGCCGTAGCATAACAATCTATTTACGATGTTATCGCTGCATTGTCGGTCCAATACATCGGATAATATCACCCACGTGATACCTACCCGTAGTACACGCTTGACTGAATGCCTAAGGTTCAGTCCAATACTGTTCGCCTCATATAATCTGCCATTACGAAGATAAATAAATCTCAAGTGATGGACAAACATAAGGCATGTATTTTATGCAATTGATGGCATAACCAGCAAAACCACCACAACAAAACCTCAATGGAAATTGTCTGGATTGCTTTACTGATATGTGTGAGAGGTAACCTCAGGTTGAAATGCGATCCGGAGGCTCGCTGCTTCAGACAGTTTGGAGCCGGACCACCAGTCAACCTGTATGCCAAATCTGATAATCGTAATGGTTAAATATTGCTCAGTTGGGTCCGTTTCAGACATACCATACTGTATCTTAATCGTAAAGCATGAAATAAAAAACATAAAAGTATGCAATATAGTGACAGTGTGGGTGCTGCTACTTCAGACAGACAGTGATATACAGCTGTAGATGTCTCTTCAGACGACCACCTTAAAGTTGATAGGTAACGAGACTGAAATGCAAAGAATATATTTTTTGTCACAAAATATGCCGTGTGGGAGTGCCGTAACAGGGTGTGTAAATCGCGGAAATGCACCAATGCATTTTTTTATGCAAATAAACAGTTGGAATCCGACTGTACTACGCTGTAAACAAGAGCCGGAATAGCCCGTAAGACATCGTCTGTTTCATTCACTATGGCACCTTTAAAGGGTTCAGTGAAGAAAAGAATCTTATATTCATGTTCATTACAAATTGTTTACAGTTTCATAAAACTTTTTACCATTTAATGCATATAACACCCGCTAAAGCTCGTGTAAGTTCATAATAGCAAACTCGTTTCATAAAAAGTTGTAATGAACACTTATGTACGATCCTCTATGTTCGTGAGGGCTATGTACGCCAGACGGCACTGCACTGATAACATTGAAATTCAAACAGAAAACAAACAATGTAATATATATTTATTCACACTGAATTATTTTCATAAATATTTTCTCTACATGACACCGTTTATATTATGTACAGCAAACAGTTCAGCGTCCATCCATATTACTCTAACCTATTAGCGCCGAGTGTAGACCAAGTTCAGAGGACTCCTGGAGGAGCTCTCTAATCAGGGTCTTCACTGCCCCTCCAATTGTAAAAGGATGTGTCCGAAGTAAGATCTGGGCAGATTTTCCCTAAATAATATGGGAACAAATGAGTTTAAAACTTCTTTAAAAGTACAAAAATGAATCATGTAGGAAACATCACATACAGAACAAACAAATGCCCGAAAAGCAACACAAGGAAACAGCAAATGTACATAACTATAAAAACATCAAGAGGCGCACAAAGACAAAACAGACATACAATAGGGGGAAGATGGAACCCTTTCCTAAATGAATATCAATTGAAAAGTTCATTACTGCATGGGTAGTCATTGACAAGTTTTACAGATTTTTCTGATTCATATTTATATTGTTCGATAACAAGGGGCGCAGCTAGCGACATGCACTTGAGTTACATCAATGTGAACAGGGAACATATTATAAACGCCAATATTGAATAAAAGTTCAAGGTAGAGGGGTAGACTTTGATAGAGTTATGTCTTGCCATGCAAGCTTTAACTCACTCCCTCAAATTGACACATTTTCACGCCTCTGTAAAAATCACCTTTTGAAACAATTGTGATAAATAAAGCATTTGCTGTAGGAGCAAATGCTTTATTTATCACAATGGTTTCAAAACTACATATTTCTAAAACCTTCCCTTTCACTGGTAAATTTTCCTTTTCGGAATATTTATTAAAAATATTAGGAAGTGGTTTGAATTTCTTGATTCAGCTGTATGTGCAGTGAAATAATGCTGCAATATACTCCAAATTCCATCTACAGCTATCTAGCACAACAAAAGATCCCAGGGAGCATGTTCCCAAACTCCTTGTATGTATTTCAGTTGGATCCAGCAAACAGTGCAGACCTTGGACTTATCTGAGTTGCATCTACTCTTGTTTGCAACGGTACCAAAATTAGTCTTTATGAGGGAAATGGTTAATACAAAAATAAACTAATTCCGGAAAACAAAAGGTTTGAGACACTATCAAAATTAGTGTTGTGTTTTCTAGAACATCATGTTCTAGAAAACATAAAATCCGTAGAAAAAAATATTAGCAAGTAGGAGTGACCATTCGTTTTTATTTATATATTTAGTTTTTTCCAAACTATTTCATTCTATACAAAAGGGTTTTGCTTAAATTGACCAGCGAATTTCTCGTGAAGCTCGTGCGGATGGTTAGACTCTAAGTCCGATTGCCTATACATTGCAGTGATTAAATTAAATAGTATAAGTTGAAATAGTAGGTAAAATGCTAATCTCACCTAATACAACAGTGGTATTATCCCAATCTATGGGTCATCTATTGATAAAAACCACATGTCAGATCTAATGGCTAATATCACTGTATGAATGTTAAAAACATAACTTCATTTTTAATTTCTAAATAATACGTGTAGCATTTTATTGGCATGGTTGCCAAGAGGATGGCTCCCCAACCATGCATCTACGATGTGGACAGTTTATCTTATTACCAAAACACTTCTTAATAGTACAGTTTATAGGATGTTAATTACCATTTATACAGTAGTACAGCTCCTCTCGTTATGAATAAGAATACGTGTCTTTAAAAGCAGGTGACTGCTTACTGCAGGCTAAAATTGTTGCAGAAAGCTCATATAGAACTTTTTGTAAGTCATTCCATCCTACATACATAAGCCACCACCTGCCTCTACAATACAAACGTATACTTCGTTTTAATGGTTTAATGAATGGCTGTCGTTCCGATTATCCACATATGATGGTGGTACAAAGCCTTACAAATTCCCATTTGTTATTATCATATTTGACACTTATTTTGGATTAGAATAAAGTGTTTAGTATTTGTTGAAAACAGTTCAAATATTGGTCAAGGGGGACTTTAGTCGGTTATCTACCATTGTCAAAATAGGTGCCACCGAGTAGGTATTTTGCTTCGCTATGGTTGTCCATTGTTGATTGATTAATAATATAGATCTGATTCCACAGTTCCAGTATAAAACATAATCAAATTAATATTCGTGGTGTCATCATTTCTTACGTGTATATCCACGGAGTAAAGGATTAAAAAAGAAAATCAACGTCTGATTGAAAAGTTTAAAGCCATTTTATATTGTAAAGTACCTAGTTATAGTCTACTTTCAGTCCGAATGACCGCTCAGCCGACTGTACATTTACTCCCCTAGCCATTGAGTCATTGGCCTACAATATTGAGCACTGCTAACATATGGCGCAATCATGCAGCCGCAGTACCGGCGAGTGACCCTCACAGGTACCCATTTTAACCCCTGGGTGGAGAGGATGTGCGGGTGGGAGACATGGAAAAGCGTCTCTGAAATTTCTGGGAGGGACCGGGATTTGAATCAAGCGCGTTACCACTAGACCACCGCCACTTGTGTGTAGCTGTGGGGGATTACAAGACAACGAATGAACATTCAGTATTGCTTGTATACTAGTCTAGCAGTGTCACAGATAAGTTTCAATTACATCTCACAGAAGTGTCACCTTGTGGTGTTGTGTTTGTGTCATGATCTCCAAATGTAATTAGCAAGGACGTGTTTATTGAACACCTACTGCAATCAAGAAGGGAAGGGGGTCTAAGACAGGACATGCGCTCAGCCAATGAATAGCGTTATCTAAACGACATATATCACAATTAAAATATAAAAAAATTGATAATATTTTGTTCTTACTTCAAAACAATGACCGGATACTACTGACACCATATCCCTATATATATCTCTGCATTTTGGGTGCTTAGCTTACAATCATATTTTAACCGGATTGGTCTGTATACAGAGTTTACATAGGAAACTGCATTCAGCCTGTTTAACCCAGGTTCTATTTTACGTCAAAACATTTGTAACACAGAGGGAAAACATGCAATACAGAGACCATATTTTCAGTTTAGAACTTTAATCTTTAGAAATTAAGTCCAGTTCAATTAGCAGTCTGAACCTTAAATACTTAAGCAAACTATAACAGAGAGAGAGAGAGAGAGAGAGGGGAAAGAGAGAGAGACTAGGAACAGCCAGGAGAATAGTAAGAGTTGAGGAAAGGTGGCCAGCTGGAGAAGAGAGAGGTAAACTATTCCTTTGTGTCTCGTACCAAACTGAGCACAGAACACAGAAAACAGGCAGTTTATATAGGGGAGAGAACAATAAAGAACCAGACTTGCACAAAGCAAGCATGCAAATACAGCGAGTTACACTCTGTATAGCAGGCAAACCATATGCAAAGGGAATTTACCAGAGTTAAAGCAATTAAAATGACAAAGAGAGACAAGACTGACCGAAGCATACAAATACCTGGCAAATAAATGTATAGAAAGCAAGCAGATCATGCAGGTACTTGTAACAGTACAGTCATTTTTGCCACAATATCATAATTGCCAGTTAAACTATGCGATTGAAACTCGCTTGAGCTAATTTCTGACTAAATCTTACTATATTCTATATTGGGTTAAAAGCGACCACGGCCGAAACGACTTGTGTCCGAACAACTAATAACCGAAACGGCTTCGGTCCAAAAAACCTGATATGCAACCGGAATACCTCGGGAAGTTTATCATTCGTAACTAGTCGTCAATGTTCGGAATTAGGTGGGGTGTTCCTAATGGAGGTTACCGGACACCACCGAGTAGTTACAACAATAGTCTCATTGGAGAGGTCATCAGACTGATAGTTTTGGAATTGGATGTCGGCGTATTCTTGAATGGTTTACAATTTATATCGAGGAGTTTTGAATAGGGACGTTCATTTTTCAAAACATTTTCTTCAAAACAATGACCGGATACTACTGACACCATATCCCTCTATATATCCCTGCATTTATTCATACGTAACTCCGAATCAACTATAAATAGATATATAGCTTTTGTATCATAAGCTAATAGAGCACACCCTGATCAGACGACATTAGAGCCGCCGTCTGATCTGGGTCTACTTTGTTTACAAAGACGTAAAAGGGCGTATTAAGGAGTTAATAATGAAACCTTATTACCTCTTTCAATTTATTGATCTAGTGGCGAACTCGGCGCTTCATCAGGACTCAAATTGCTTTAAAATGCCCATCAATGGAAAAGTAGTAAAGTCAAGCAGGCAAAGCCACATGCAAGACGCAACCACCACCAAAACACCGATAGACAGCATGACACACACACACACAACCACACACCCAAACGCACACACACACACACACACGACATGAACACAGAAAACACCAAAAGTCACACAAGAAACAGGGACAAACGTTCCACAACATGAACAAACCACAAGCACAAAGACGCAAGGCAAACAAAAGGAAGGGTGACAAAGAGAGTACCGCCTTGGCACGGTCAGCAGCAAAAACACCACTGGGGGTTTAAACCGGTTTACGGACGTCCTAAGCTCACACTTCTCTCAAAGTCACCCTAGCTTTACAAATATTGTAAATAAAGGTATCCCCGCTAGACTTACCCACAACATAGACGACGGTGAACACAGGACAACATGTAAAACATAGCATAATAACTGTGACAAACCGTCAAATATGTACTCAATGACTTTGCTGAAGTCAGAGCACCTGCAGGTAAGCCGTTAAGGGCACGACAGGGAAAAAGTAATACATGAGTCTGGTAAGCTCCTCCTGTATCCAAGTTTAAGAGTATACCATCATAGAGTACTACCCTCGGCCTGTCATCGCGCAAGCAAAGAGGGAAGCGTAGCTACTGACTGTAAAAGGGTCGATAACCAAACATGCAGTGTGTTGCAATATAATAGGATCATAACCTTTCTTTTTAAATGTTTTAATGCGTTTTATAAACAAATCATGAAAATGGATATGACTGGATAATTTCGGCTCTAAAGTCAAGCTTAACCGGATATGGGAAACTATCCAAAATTCTTTACCATTTAGATCTATATATCTTTCTTTAAAGAATATGATGCAAAAATAAAACAAAGGTCAAGGTAAGATGCCCTATTCAACCCATTTTTAAGAGTAACCTCTTCATTTCTTCAACAATCCCACACTGTAGAATCGTTTCGAAGAGATGATTCTAAAGAATGGTTAGAACGTAAGGTTGGTGGAGAAATGACGATTTTAGTATTTTGGACAATATTTTACATACACGTGATGCATGTTGACAAAAACAGGATTAGCTCTTTTGACACCAACTGTGAAACCGTTATAATATTTGTAAACTGCTTAGTAAATCGGCGCCTCATTGGGATCCAAGCTGTTTGGCACTCTGATTAATAAGTAAATTGGTGCCTCATTAGGAGCAAACCTGTTTGACACACTAAGTACTTAGTACCTCGTCGCCTCATTGGGATCAAAACTGTTTGCCACACTTATTACTTAGTAACGCGTTTGACACTCTGATTAATAAGTAACTCGGCGCGATATTGGGATCCAGCTTATTTGACACTGATTACTTAGTGATTCGGCGCCTGATTAGGATCCAGACTGTTTGACACTGATAACTTAGTAATTCGGATTCTCATTGGGGTCAAAACTGTTTGACACTCTGTTCACTTTGAAGCTCGGCGCCGCATTGGGATCCAACCGTTTGATACTAATTACATTTTGAAAAGAAGAAACTGAACAATTTTAGTAGGTGAACGTTACTAAGTGGGGAAACGGCCAATAAAGCGATTTCTGCAGTCCCATGAATGGCCTCAACTGAAATTATCCAGTTTTCTCTCACAGCTAATGAGGTACGAGGTATGTATATATCAAGGTACGCGCCCAGCGTTAGTCATTTACAAGGCGGTCTGCTCACGGGAATGATGAAGATACAAACGAAGTTATTCCTGACCATTTGCCTCTGGACAGTGATACTGGTCTCATGTGCAGGTAACATTTACTATTTTTTTCATATTCATTTTACCCATTCGCCGCAGTGTCTATTTATTGTATGCTTCGACTTTTAAAATGGAATTAAATAATCAATTTATTTTTGAATAAACAATCAGAGTGTCTGTCATTTCGCTGCTATTTCAGTATCTAATTGTTGTCTTCGTCGATTTTTAAAATGGAATTAGATTCAATTTCTTTTTTAATAAACTGTCAGAATACCTGTCAGTTTGGTACCTAATGGGAAACTGTACTACTCGGCTTCTCATCCGCACCCAAACTGTTTGCAAATGTTATTATGGAATTATCAATGGCGGTGAAAGATTTACAGCAAAAGTTGGTGTGCATCTGGGGGGTTTTAATTGTCTATCCTGATAACTATGGAGTTATTGCCGCTGATGACTTCAATTTAGACAAACATTTGTCGCGCGTATCTCTGAAACCGCTAGAGCTAGAGTCACCAAATTTCACAGGAATGTTGACCAGCATAGGTTGTTGTGCAGCTGGAGCTTTTTAGCCGTCTCCCATGATAATTGTTGAGATTTTGCCCCTGATATGATAGCTTAAAATTATAGAAACATTGTGTCGCACATCTTTGGAACCGCTAAGGTCGCCGGTCACTTCACAGGAATGTTCACTAGCTTAAGTTGCTGTGCAACTGGGTAATTTTAAATATTTCCTCCTGATAACTTTGCACTTTTTACCCCTGATGACTTAAATTTAGACAAATGTTGTGTTGTGTATATACAACTCCACAGGAATGTTGATCAGCATAAGATGTTGTGCACCTCGGGGGTGTGAATTTTCTCACCTAATAATTTTGCAGTTATCACCCCTGTTGATTTACAATTAGACAAACGTTACTTTGTCGCACGTATCTCTGAGACCGCTAGGTGTAGAGTCACCTTCGTAGGAATGTTGACCATCATGAGTTGTTGCACACATCGGGATTTGTAAATCGTCTGATTATTGTTGTGTTATTTCCCCTGATATTTTATATTTGATAGATATGTTAATGGCAACAATGTTCCACCATCCCTTTTTCATTATAACTAGTTTGTCCATGAATATTCAGTTGGTAATGGAATTTGGAATAAACATAGAACAAGGAAAGGGTTAAGTTCGTATCATGTCTAATAAGCGTTTTATATTTTGACTATAATCCCAGTATCCATGCTTATAAAACTTTTAGCTGAGTTTGAGTTCGTTTTCAAGTGTTTGATTGGTCAGAATTAAGCCTTTGACTCAAATCTGACCAATCAAAAGCTTGAGAACTCAAATCTGACCAATCAAAAGCTTGAGAACGAACTCAGACTCAACTAAAACGTTTTATAAGCATGGACCCTGATCAAGCTAAGCGTGGCCTGAATGACATGTTTGAACAGCTTCGATTCCAATGAGAGGCAACGAAACTCGACAAGCTGTGGCATACGTGATCAGTATAGTTTTCTAAAAACTTGACCGCAACGGAAATATAAGAAACACTCAATAGATCGAAATATTAGAAAAAATAAACACTTCTTGGCAGGAGGCTGCTTAATGCAAGGTGGACGTCACACACAAAAGCTCGTGAGTGCGCCTTTTGCATGAATATCACCCTTTATTGAGCTACCGTGTGCCTTAAGGATCAATAATGATACATGTACGTATTTTAGTGTTCAAAAATCAAGGTTTTTACTATATGTAACAATGTTTCAAATTCAGATGTTTAACATACATTATTGTCAATATGATAAGACCAGAGTCAACATTTATAGTAACACGTGTGGCAAATCTATAATCATCAATAAGAAATACAAGCATTGTATTTGCAAAATCATTACAAAATGAGAAAGAGATGGAGATGTGAGAGAAACACACAGAAAGAAAGAAATATAGATAGATAGGGTGTATGGACTGTGTTCGATGTACTTAGAACCTGTATTGCCAACACAATACCAGAACAGTATTGATGCGAAACATCAAAGATCGCCCATTACTGAATGGTAAATAATAATAATCGAGAATGAAAACATGGAAATGTAATATGAACAAGATAGTTGTGTTACTTATAGACTTATTGTCTAAGTATTTTGTCTGGTAACTTCAGCTGTTTACAAGTACATTAATAATGTGTAGGTCTAATACTAAATCACTACTGAGATGGTTTAATACAATCCATTCAGATTAAACATTGATTGGGGTTTTGACGAATTTGGTTTTGGTTCCAATTTGAAGGAAAGTCTATAGATTTGAAATTTAATTACCAGTAAACAACATCATCATGACAATGACGTTACACATATAATTGCGTATAATATAGTAGCATAATAGCATTGCGAATGAATGTCATCAAAACGTTATTTACTCCCGTCATTTTTATGTGTCATCTTTACTACAATTTCGAATCATTATATGTTTCGAAATGACATATCTTACAATTTTTATAATGTAAACTGTAAGCAGAGTTTATGAATATTTTAGTATCTCATGTCTCTCTATCACCCTCCTCTGTAAAATTAGAAATAAAAGAAAGTGCTCTTGAACATCTATTATTGTGCTTAACCATTTCTCTCATTTAAACGTGATTTCACACATAGCAAATGGAATAGACCCAAATCAGACAGCTCCTACAGGAGCCATGCATCTGATCAAGGTCGAAGATCTTCTCTATTCACTTATGAAATTATAATAGGCTCTACTCTAGTTTCTATCAATATCCAAAATAATCCTGTCATAAAAAAATCAGCTAATAACTATTCATAGTTTTATTATTTCTTACGTGAATATGCAAAAGGAAAGGGTTAATACAATTAAACTATAAGCGCACAAGCCAATTTGTTTAGAAGAAACGAGCCCCGGATGAGTACCTCCAGTATTTTGATTTCTGTTCTATTTTTAGATTACTTTCACCCAATTACTAACGTTCCATTCGCTGTGATCATTTAACGCAGCAAATCAATTTATCAAGGACAATCCGATCACTGTTTGATTAGAAAAAATCATAATCTACGAAATTTGCAATAAAAATAAAATGACATTGTTTCTTTCTGTTTCGAAATTGTAAAACATACTTTGTTTTCTTACGGAGTGATCTTGTGCGAAGTTAGCCGGCTTCAATTCGATAATAAACTGAAACATTTATTTATACACCGTAATTTGTAGGATTTTTACTCTTAAGTGGGCCAAACTTTAAAAAGCAAATATACGTTATTTCTTAAAACTAGCTTTAAATCGGCATTAAACCAAAAACATTACATGTACATTGGAATGTGTATTTACTGAACTATTGCCACAAACACTTGCAGAGTTGTCGTTCGTTACTCTCACATACAGTAACCGGATATAAGAGAGTGAAACACTTGTTGCACCGGACATTCGAAAGGATCGGCTATTTAGTATCAATAACGTATTCATTTCTTAATGCAATAATACAAAAACAATGCTTAGCCTATTCCCATCACTTATGATATGTTATTCATACTCTTAATCGATCAGTATATACAATATGTATTGCCCAATCAAGTAAACTTTCATTTCCCCGACGTTACAGAAATGACTGCTTAAGCGGGGGCGACAATAACTGCTGTGTACATGTTTTGCAACTATTTAAGCTTAACACTTTTTTTCTGAAAAGACATAGGCTAAATAATGTAGAGTAGGAAGTTTAGAGTGGGAATTAATCGCTAGTTTAGACGGTGTGCTATAACATTACATGCGTCCGCCATCAAGTCGTTTAATTCGATGTACACCTGCAAGGCAGTGTCAGCGTCTAATGGCATTTGGAACTCGGGTTTCAGAAGACGTGCAAGTACTTTGAGTACACCATAATGTTGCTTTGTAATCGAATACAGCCATTCTTTATAGAACACCAAGTAGTTTAGGTCAACTGCATCATCTCCGATAGTTGCAGCATGACGAAACAGTTGCTGTTAATGACAAAACTAAGTGTTCACAACGCAGGACACGAGCTGTTTTCTCAACAGCAACTGTTCCCTTGCAATCAGTTTTGGGTCGTTGTTTGTATATGATACCTCAGATTAATTGTCTTCTGAAACCATCTATTGACTCATATATACAAAATTCAGTAGGCTATAATTTGTCATAACCGTCTAGATGCCAAATATAGTTTGTCCATTTTCCATCGTAAATACGTCTTTTATTATAAGATGATGTGCCTTTCTCCGTTCGGGTCTAGTGGATGCACAATATGCTTTACATCATTGTGATTTACATTTGTCCCATTATGGAAAGTCATAGCTGCCTTAACATGGGCAGAATAGCGTAAAATTGTGTACATATTCAATTATATCATGATCATCTTTATTATATGATGACAATTATTCATTCAGCGTTGTGAATTTATCATTATTTGATGTGCGTTTGGCAATATACGATGTGTATTTGTCAATATACGCTGTGCATTTGTCAATGTGCACTGTGTATTTGTCAATATATGATATGCGTTTATCACTATACGCTGCCGATTCTTCATTTAATGATGTGCATTTTTATACGATGGTTGTATCGGCTTGAACGGTTCGTCTTTTTCTCTATTTGAAACCAACCGAAACCAAAGTAAAATCTATGGTACCAGTCCGGTATTAGTCCGCCTCCGCTTTGCTTTTAAATAACAGTCATTGGATCAATTACAGCTACGATGACGTCACGATAGCATTCGTGATGTCATGTATTTTGTTCAAACTATTACGGTTTTAAAGTAGGTCAGATGAGTGTATTATGGATAATGATGTGATGGGGAGAGAACTCCTTATTTCACAAGAGAAGCTACGAAAATTCTTATCTCATCAATTTTGTCTGTAACATTTGGTAAACCTAGAGTCCGACCTCGAGCGGAAGGGTTGGCCTGTTAATCGCATTGCTAAGTTTCGATTATGCATCGCACCGAGCACCTATTCTTACAATGGGTCGTTAGAAACGTTGCATGCCTCAAGCCAGAAAGTATCATTTTTTGCCTGTATACATGTAATGGTCATGGTTAATATAAAGTAGTGTTCTCTGCCATGGAAGTAGTGCTGTTCTCGCTTAATGACTTGAAAATTATGGGTTTTTTTGTTTGTTTTGGTATCACGAATGATACTGCACGTTCAGGTTTTGAAGTTCATTCAAATCCCACGCGGCAGTAATGCAAAAATAGGTCCTGTGCAAACACGCCAGGATTACATCGCGCGCACCGAGTCTCATAGGCCAGCAGATGGCGCAGTTTTTCATTCACTTAGGTCTCCCTATAAGGTATTAGAGGCTTAAATTTTGGATCAGTCAACTAGCTAGTAGGTCTTGGTGGACATGGTTTCTCGGCTAAGTCGTTTCGACATACTGGCATAACGTCCGCAATTGAACATAGAATAATCCTTAGGTTGCCTATTGCAAGAACCCCGGTAAGTTTTTTTCTGACGATGTAGGACACCATTCATTAATATACATGGAACAACCGTGTATAGCTAGATGCATTTTGAGCAACATTAAAAGGGCCACACATTTTACGGTTTTAATGGATAGTATGCGGACAACGGTGTAAATATGTGTTCAAACGTTTCAAAATGTATTTAGAGCTACTTATAATTGCGGTGAATTTATGTTATTTTGTTTATGAATAAACATAAACACTTGTATTGTTGTCATTGATCATAGTGACGCAGATAACCTCCCATTATTACATATAGAAATTGTTTTCTCCAAGCTTAACCCATACAATGCTGAACTTCCGTATACGATTTAGGACTGTCCCATGTTGTGATATGAATCAAAAGGTCTAATACTTTAAAAAGTGCATACCCTGATCAGAGGACTCCTTCAGATCTGGGTCTAAGCTGTTTGCAACAATGAAAGGGTAAACCATCCTATAATACAAAGTGATTTTACGAAAAGAGCAGACCTCGATCAGACAGGTCCTGTAAGAACTGCTGTCAGTGTGCATTGTTTACTTCTGGATGTTTATAGATCTAATCTGTATAATGTACTTGGCAGTTTGTACACTATCATCAGAAAATATATGTTTCCCAGAGGCGAAATTTTAAAAACACTGAAACTGCATTAAAACTTGATACATCACTCTGGTAAGGTCCTAGAAATTCTCACACAGATGATTATGTTCAAACTTTATAACTCTTTGGTTTTCAAAACCTTTGGAGTTTAGATAAAGGACAGGTGCGACAAGGTGGTCGTTAAATTTATCAGCACAAGTTGTATAGTAGAAATGCAGTCCTTTGATAAGTATTCCACCATTGCTTATGGTAGATCTATTCTACTATTGCCTACTTGTACCGTTTGAAAACTAGCCCTATATTGGCCATTCTCGTTTTAATTAACAACTTAAAAAGGTCACATAAGCGACATTCCTGCATAATTATATTGAACTATGTCCAGTGATTTCATAGAACAACTACAGCGATACATAGACAATTAACTTCTCTGACGGCCAAGTGTTTAAATGATTCAAAATGGAGTTAAAAGGATTGATAGTGGTTACATCTGGATCATTACACTGCAAATTATATTAAAATCTTGTTTCCGAGAAGATAATTTTCTAAATTATTTCACTATACTAATAGCCATCTAAAGACAATTAGCTATACCTCTGGTATTTATATTTGTAAACGAATCCCAACAGCTTCGATAAGCATCGTTCCGGTAAACCTTTATTGAAATAGGCGCAGCGGTTTCAGACGTATGGTATACGGAATACATAGGAAATATTAGCCCCGCCGCGGGTTGAAAAATTTGGTACAGGGGCCACCTAAGCAACACGTTCACCAAATTACATTGAAATTGCTCTGTTGTTTCAGGAGAAGACTTTCGAAATTTTCTCTATAGCCGTTTCGGGAAATAAGTTCCGCCCCTGGTCGCCATGTGTTTTAGATAATCCAAATGATTCGACTTTTAGGTGGAGAGTCACTTAAAAATCATTCCTGCAAAATTATTTTTAAAGTGGTTTCATGGGAAACGTCCACTAAAGCCGTTACAAGAAACATTAGACACGCCCCTGATGGTCATTTTATTTATTTACTTATTTTCGGGAGAAATTTACTTAGGGATAAATTCAACAAAATTATACTGAGATTTGCTTTATGATTCCACATGAGAAAACAATTGGAAACTTCCGCTATAGCAATATAAAAAATCACCGAATTTGGCGGCCATTTCTTAACAATTCAAAATGGTTTGAGCACATCAGATAAGGGGCGACCTCAGAAAAATTGCTGCAAAATTATAGTGAAATCTTCCAAGTGGTTTGATAGAAATAATATTTAAAAAAAATACCACCATTACTATTACTATTTGAGGAAAGTTATCACCACACCTGGCCAACATGCTTTTAACCATTTCCCTGTTCCATATTCATGTAAGAAACAATGACATTATTACTATTTATACGCTGAAATCTTATCATGTAAATATTCAAGGAAATGTTTTACTTTGACAAAATCAGTAGAATAATATCTATACCATGTCATGAGCAGACGGAGCAGACTCTGATCTATAGGAGCCGTCAGATCTGGGTATTCTCTGTCCTGTCAAAATCAAAACACATGTAGTTCACAATGAGCAAGCACTATCAACATAGATCAATTGAGCACTTCGTTCTCAATTGAGCTAAAGCAACTAAAATAAATGGCTTACGTTGAGTTTTGAGTTGGTGGAACTTTAATCAAAGGCTTAATATTATAGGAACAATTGAACGCGTTAAAGTCGCAATATATATTCATACCAATACTGATAGACATGTATGCGTAATGACACATTTGCTGTATGAGACATTTCCTGTATGAGAAATGTACAGGACCTCAATGAAAGTCGTAAGAATACACATCAGATACGATCTATTACGAACCAGTGCTAGAACAGAGATATGCAATTTATATAATTAAAATACTTATCCATGTACGGTTGGATTCTGTTTCGTTCAATTAGTATCAAGTTTAATTAGCGTGTTCTGTTGATACTGGATTAGTTGTAATTAAACTTTTGTCCGTCTGGCGATAGTGGAATGCCTCGATTTCCATCTACATGTATATACGAGTAGGAGGTGAGTGGATAGTGGGGGATGAAGAACATTGTGCACCATCTTTCATATTTGAGTTATAAACGTATACTGACCAGTCTCATCCTTTCTCATTTCTGAAAATGCAAAACTAATTGTGTTCCAGTAATAATAATTTTAATTTAACAAATATGGTTTGCCTAAAAAGATGGTTTAAAAGATGGTCTTTGAATTAAAAATGGCTGTATTTGTTTTATATTGTAAGTAATCGCATCCCAGAAATTAAGTAGAAAATGTTTTATTTTGATGGAACGGAAATGGCACCAGTATGCATCTTTGTGCACCTTCAGAGCAATGACTTTCTTCGGGAGTTCTCAAATAACCAATACCTTCTTATACCTGTTAAGCATTATAACGCTATTGTGTTCAATTTAACTATTCCATTCCATAAATTTAAAAAACAAATCATATATACGGTGAATGATCCAGGCTTGCTCACATACTACTTACCCTTTCCGTCATACAAACGCTTTTCACGCATTTGCAAACAGAGTAGATTCAGAGCCGTCTGATCAGGGGTTAGCTTCTTTTGCTAATGCGCTTTGGTAGATCTCGTGTTCATCAGATCATCAGGCGCAATATTATGACGTCATAATATTGCGCCTGATGATCTGATGAAACGCGTCGCGCATTTTTAAGTTATTAATTAAAGATTTTAAAGCCATATAACATTTAGTCTTTTTTAATATATATATATATTTAGCCTTTCCGGTTGTATTCTATTGCCAGTTATATAATATATAATGGCTACCATGTTAAACTTTTTATATTTCTTTATATCTACATTTTGTCTATGAATGGTCAGTAGGTATTGAAATTTGGAATAAACAAAGAAAAGGGAAGGGTTATTTATGATTTCATTAATAAGTATTCATTGGACTATATTTTCTATTTGGACTTTGACAGTGAGTTGTAGATATTTACTGATGGATTTTCATATGCAGAGCAGACCCTTATGATACTACCTGATCTGGGTCTACTCTGTTTGCAATTGCGGTAAAATGAGTATCTATGGATTAACGGGATATATTCAACTCAACATTATTTACAATCTCATTTAATTTTTGAATCATTAAGAAAGCATTCTCTGGAAATGAATTATCATGAAAATTTCAAACTACAATTTCACACATCCTATATTGAAAATGTTCTTTATATACTAACAGATGCACATCGTATAGTTTACAAGCTCTCAATGTACACACACAGCGTGTATTCTAACGCAACATTTTTGTAACACGTATTGTAATTGGTCCACGTGACAACATTTGAAGCATATAAACCACCGATATACTGTCGGAAAATGAATATACTGTCGAAAATCGAATCATTAGAAAATTAACTACGAAATATTCATACGCACATTCATAGTTAAATTGAATGAATGGGTCTGAATGAACGAAGACCCTGGCTGAATGAAATGTAAAATGTTTTCCATTTGCTTGTTTTTTCAACACACTTTATGGTTGTAGTCAAAGTTAGTCTGGCAATTCTACTCAAATATCTATCGCAAAGTTTATCCAGAGTCTATTTATTTCACATGAAGATCTAGTCCACTGCCTTTGAACAAACGATCATGTTCCTCTATTCTGTTTTGAGGTGTATGTGGCACCTGCACCTGATTTAAGGTATATAACCATGTAGGTGAGAGATTTATATCCATGCTGAAACTATTTAAGAAGGACCTGGTAACACTATTAAAACATTACCAACTGATCACAGAAAATGATCTGAAAAAAAACAAGAAACTCAGGTTTCCTCTCTGCCATAAATCACAAATCCTTCCAAAGAAAAGTGGTTTAACATAACCTTGAATTTCGCTCATGGTGGTATACATAGAAAACCTAAGATCTCTGGAAAAGGTACAATTTATGAGTAATGCAGGAAACGCCACATACAGAACAAACATCCATCGTTTGTTTTTCCATGACGAGGCTGGTGTTTAACTCTGTCAGCTGGCGTACAATCAAGAACACACCAAATATCGCAAAGGAGACACTTTCAAACTTTCAAAAACAACGATTCAAACATTAATACAAGAATGTACAATAACCAAGAGGAAACATGTCCTGTAAATCTCTGAAAACATACCTGATACTGCACCTAGGTCGAACCATTTCATTCAGTAACCCAAACGTGCAGTCGATTATAAAGAATCTTATACACATCCAGGCCTGTTGGTGAGTGTGTGCTGAACGAAATGAAGAAAACAATTTCTGCTAAGGCTTGTTTCGTCAAATGTTTACACAAATCAGTGTGTCCGGGAGACCACAATCAGGCACTAGCAGTTGGCCAATGCTAGTGTCAAAACGAGGGAAATAATGAAAAGGTCAAGTCATCAGAATGAAGCCAGTGTCGAAAGTTATAATGCCGACTCGGCCGACAATCTGAAGCGACAGTATTCTTCTAGGACAGTCCCATAATAAGAATTCGCCCAACCCACTCTAGACCACTCGACCTAGAAACTCGGACTCTTTGCAAATTCCAAACACGCATGTAGGTTGTCGCTCCTGATAGTTTCAATTTGCACGTCCACTTGGCATATCATCATTCTCATCAAATACCCCAATCAACCAACGTATCTTGAATATGCCGCCAGTTCCACAGTGTAAAAACTTGAAAATAAATAATTCCGTTGTCCATGTGCACAATTATTATGGAATGTACACAGCAGCAATGTCGAGGTAAAATTTTTGAAAGTTTTGAAAGGGACCTACCGTCAGAAATTCAAAGGACTATGACTAAAACGATTTTCATTTGTGAAAAGCAAACTTTCAAGTAAAAACACCAGTTCTTGGTGTGTTAAATATAAGCACAATTTCTAGGTTCCGAGAGAACTATTTTCTACATGCGTAATGCGGAGATATGCGGTGTTTCATGACATCATGTTATGACGACAGAGAGAAAATATCAAAGGACTTAAGTATTGTTTGGTTTTTACCATCTGGATCTATGGTTACATTAGAATGTTTGTCAATTAGGGGATAACCGTTGCGTATTTGGAGATTTGCAACAGTATATCAGTGGTTTATATGTCGCAAATAATCTTTTGACATGCTCCGCTCACGCGTCGCATGTAAAACTAAATTTGCGACATATAAACCACCGATATCCTGCTGCAAATCTTCAAATACGCAACGATTATCCCCTAATTGACAAACACTGGTGTTATATTGACAAATAACCAGCGCATAGTTACTAACACACAGTGCATATTGACAAATGCACAACGTATATTGACAAATGCACAGACGTATATTAGCAAATGCACAGCGCATATTGACAAATACACAGCGTATATTGGCATACGCACATCATATAATGATAAATTCACAATGTATAGTGAAATATTTTCATTGTATATTGACAATGCACAACGTATATAGACAAATGCACGCTGTATATTGACATATGCATAGCGTATATTCCACAAACGCACATCGTATATTGATAAATGGACACCGTGAAAACCGGACCCTGTGTAAACCGGAGTACTCTCGATACCGGCCGATTCGTTCGGTCCCGAAATTTTCCCTGCTTTTTCCATTATTTTCCATTTTTCCCGTAAAAACCCTTTGAAAACCGGATACCGGACGGGACGTTTACAAATATGAGTCAGGAAACATCACATACAGAACAAACAGCCGTCCGATCAGCAACACAGGAAAACAAACGTATATACATGTAACTAGCAAAAGCATAAAGAGACGCACAAAGACAAAAGAAACAATCAATAGGGGGAACATTGGAGTACCGCCTTGGTACAAAAGTCACTGGGAGTTTAAACCGGTTTTAGGCGTCCAACCTCACACTTGTTCCACCACCACCCTAAAAGACAAACGGTGTAAATAAACGTATCCCCTCTCAATCTACAACGACCGTAATGGCAAATACAGTGGTGAAGTGCATGTAAAACGAAAATATATTTCTTCTCCTCTGAAACTGGAAGGTTCTCAGCTTTCATATTTGGCATATAGCATTATGTTTAGGTCCTCTACAAATTATATATAAATCATGCCCCTGGGGTCAAATGTGGCCCGCCCTAGGGCTAGTCAGTTTTCTATAGAAACACATTGTGAAAACTTTAAGAATCTTCTTCTCTGAAACTTGAAGGTTCTCAGCTTTCAAATTTGGTATATAGCATCATGTTCAGGTCCTCTACAAAAAGTTAAAATAAAGTATGCCCCTGTGGTCAAAAATGGCCCCGCCTCAGGAACCACCCGTTTTCTATAGAAACATACACTTAGTGAAAACTTTGAAAATCTTCTCCTCTGAAACTGGAAGGTTCTCAGCTTTCAATTTTTGCACATATCATCATGTTCAGGGCCTCCACAATGGTTATATAAATTATGCCCCTTTGGTCAAATGTGGCCCTGTCCCAGGGCTGGCCAGTTTTCTAGAGAAAAGATATTCGTTTGTCTATAACTAATAACACTTTACAAATCGTATAGAACCTCAAAACTATACAAAATGAAAGAAAGGCTGTTATTAACTATTACAGCAGTAACCATTTCTCTGTTGATAATTCATATAAGAAATAATGGCAGCATGAATATTTATGATTTATTTTTCAGTCTTTGTAGAAACTGCAGCTAGATCTTTTATAAATATCCTGAACGTGGGTAAACAGAAGTAGCAATGCCAAAAGAGAAAATTGCAGACTCTGTTTTATTGAGTCTGTTCATGAGTAGTAATTAAAAATGCAACACTACTCACGCCCCCTAGCACCGGCTTAAGCAGTATTCCATTTTCAAAACTTATACCACCAAAACTAATGATCCCGAGGACCAGAAAATATAACAACACTGGGAATGAAGTACGGGCGTCAAGAAAGCAGAGCCAGATCAGATGACTCATACAAGGATCATCTGATATTGGCCTACTCGTTAAAAATATACGTTAAAAAAGAGTTTGTATGAGGGAACTAATGAAGAGAACAATTCAGCTTGTTTAGGCTCCATTAACTCTTTACTTGATGAATATTATGTAAAAATAACTATGCCATGAATATTAATTGAATGCAATTTTATAATGACAATACGAACAAGGTAATGTCAAACTATGACAGAAAATGTAGAATCAGGTATATATAATTCCATAAGCAAACAGAGCGCATACCCTGATCAGATTCCTACATTTAGTGTCTGATTGTGGTCTACTCTGTTTACAAAGTCATGAACAGCCATTTATATCAAGTTAAGGGTTAAATATTCACATTCACAAACGGCTCCAATAGAAGTTTTCTGCCTGACTTTCGCCCTTTGTTAACTCTTTCCTTCATAAAAATGCCTTTTCAATTTAGTGACATTTGCAAACAGAGTAGGTCATGTGATTAGGGTCTGCTCTGTTTGCGTTTGACATGATATAGATCTGATTCTAAAATTTGTATTAAAGCAAAACAATCATATGAAAAGTTTACATTATAAAACTGATTACATTATGTCATTATTTCTTAACAGGGAATACGGAAAAGGGAAATAATTAAACTGCCACCAGTACTACAGAATGGCATTTATTCTAATCGGAACATCCAAATTAGAGGGATTTCATTGTAGTGTGGTGTCTCCAATAATTGTCCCCAGGAGTATAACAATTCTTTAAAGGAGTTGTACGTTGTGCTACAAGCCCAAGGTCCGAAATGGTACGGATAGAAACCGACGACTGCAGATAAAGCAAAACAACGCTAGAAATTGTAAACAATAAAATATATATATTCGTCGTGCTTCTTTACAGGTCGTCATGTTAAAGAATGTGTTAATTTTTAAAGGTAGTGACCATATTTGGCGTAAATAGCATACGTTACTCAACAGCGACATGCTTTGCAGAATTATATTGAGTCACTTAGCATATTACTCAGTTTTAAACAAGCATGCAAGGTAAAACAAAATTTAAAGATAACAAGCATTGATATATTTTATCCAGATGATCAAGACCTATGAACAACACAGTCCGTATTACAGGAAAAGAATTTTGTTTTACATTTTAAATCGTTTATCCGGATCATCAGCTGTGTTTCCAATGCCAC
Organism: Azorinus chamasolen; assembly: GCA_963576725.1. Classification (NCBI taxonomy): domain Eukaryota; kingdom Metazoa; phylum Mollusca; class Bivalvia; order Cardiida; family Solecurtidae; genus Azorinus; species Azorinus chamasolen. The sequence goes on from OY755237.1 coordinate 100,898,192, forward strand.
ACTTGAGTAGAATATGGAAAAGTAGTAAAGTCAAGCAGGCAAAGCCACATGCAAGACGCAACCACCACCAAAACACCGATAGACAGCATGACACACACACACAACCACACACCCAAACGCACACACACACACACACACACACGAAATGAACACAGAAAACACCAAAAGACACACAAGAACCAGGGACAAACGTTCCACAACATGAACAAACCACAAGCACAAAGACGCAATGCAAACAAAAGGAAGGGTGACAAAGAGAGTACCGCCTTGGCACGGTCAGCAGCAAAAACACAACTGGGGGTTTAAACCGGTTTACGGACGTCCTAACCTCACACTTCTCTCAAAGTCACCCTAGCTTTACAAATATTGTAAATAAAGGTATCCCCGCTGGACTTACCCACAACATAGACGACGGTGAACACAGGACAACATGTAAAACATAGCATAATAACTGTGACAAACCGTCAAATATGTACTCAATGACTTTGCTGAAGTCAGAGCACCTGCAGGTAAGCCGTTAAGGGCATGTCTTAAAGTTTAGCAGTACAAGTTTCAAACAATGTTTTGTTCAGAGCTGTCGGACATGGATAGGGTATTGTCTAATTGTATTGGTACAATCCTCTCTATTTGTCTCTCTGTTTGAATATTATGCTCTCTCTTCTTAGGTGAAATTATGGGGGCATGCTCTACACAGTATTTGTCTCTCTCGTGTCCCTAGTTCCAAACTATCCCGTTGATATTATCAATTGCATGTAGGGACAAGTCCCAACACAATCCTCTCTTTGTTGTCCCCAGTTTGAATATGTTCTCTCTTATTTAGCGAGACTTTTAGGGGACATTGTCCCAACACTACCCCATTAAAATCTCTCACTCTAGTAATATAGACAATATCAGACATACATACATACATACATACATACATACATACATACATACATACATACATACATACATACATACATACATACATACATACATACATACATACATACATACATACATACATACATACATGCATCCATCCATCCATGCATCCATTCATCCATTCATCCTTTCATCCATCCATCAATCCATACATTGTACGTATGTAAATACATACATTCACGCATGCATACATACATACATTCATACATACATACATACATACATACATTAATACATACATACATACATACATACATACATACATACATACATACATACATACATACATACATACATACATACATACATACATACATACATACATACATACATACATACATACATACATACATACATACATACATACATACATACATACATACATACATACATACCATACATACATACATACATACATACATACATACATACATACATACATACATACATACATACATACATACATACATACATACATACATACATACATACATACATACACACATACATACATACATACATACATACATACATACATACATACATGCATACATACATACATACATACATACATACATACAGAGATTGGGAAAGGATGGTTAATCAATATTGATTTTATGAATATCCATTAGTTTATTTTTAAAATGGCATATGAACAGTTGAATTTGCGGTAATTACAAAACAAACTGTATGGCCATATCTGTATTGATTTATCAGTAAACAAAACAGACCTTGATCAGAAAACTCCTACAAGGGATGTCTGACGTCGGTTTACTCTGTTTGCGAAAGAGAGAAAATGCGCCCCTGCCAGGTAAAAGGTTAATAAATATACATGTACGCCTGTAAAATGCAGAACGAAAGAACGGAAAGCACCTACGTTAGACTCCTGCACAAACTTGGTCTAGTTTAGGGCTACAGTTTGCCACAATCATTTACTACACACATGCACACATGTAGCTTTTAACGCATTTGCAAACATGATAGACTGGGACCTATAGGGACTGTATGATCAAGAGCTACTCCATTGACTTATGGAATAATATATAAAACCCGTCTAAAGCGACCACATACATCTTTAAATACAGGTGAATGCTTATGGCAGATACCAGGAATATAGAAAGCGCCTGCTGAAACTTTCGCCTTGGTTTAGTCCCAAATTACACCCTTTTGTGATCGCTTTTGAGGAGATTTATTGTAGATCTGATTCAATAGGAATTCCAGTGTCGACATGTCATAATAAAGTCATGTAATTAATATTCATGGCGTAAAAACATATTCATTTAGTGTTTGGGGTTGTTGTTTTTTTAAAAAAAATATAGAAATTATGATTATTATTAACCCTTCGCTTGCTATTCACGTCAATATACCTACCTGTAAATAGTGAAGACCCAGATGAGCCTGCTCCTGCAGGAGCTGCCTCAACAGGGTCTGCACTATTTACAAGTTGATTTGCAACCAGTGCACTCCACGGCAGTGATTGCACAGCGAAATACTTGTACACAATAAAGATTTATGTAATTATACAACAGGGCATGGGTAAAGAAGGAGAAATGTATTTTAAAATTCAGCAAGCAAAGGCTTAAACAAAAGAACTTTAGCAAACAAAATGTGGAACAAAAACGTGCATTGCTGGTTTTTCTTGAATGAAGTGATTACATTTGTACCTTGTACTGAAATTTACCTGAGTAAATTAGACACATGATTAAATAGACATAAATTATTCATTATCAAAATTCCGCTTTATAGGGGATTGACTGTGTTTATCAAATACCAAATATACAGTAGAACCTGTCCTAAGCGGCCATTCACAGGAGTCTTAAAAAGCAGAGGGTTGCTTGATGAAGGGCAACAATAATACATAAAGTCCTTAATAATACTTCTTTTTGGATGACCGCAATTCCATACTGATTGGGATAAAAACAATTCTAGAAAATAATATATTTTCATTTAATGGCATTTTTACAAACATATTAAAGGAACAGCCATTGGTAAAAAATTTGCTCCCACCTATGCATTTTTAGTTTTAGCATACCTGGAAGAAAGACTATATGAATCATTTGAAACGTCCCATGGCAAACATATTTCTGATTACATAAAAAAAAGATTTCTTGATGATTGTTTCATTTTATGGCAATATTCTATCAGTGATTTAAAAGCTTTTCACAAGATATTAAATGAATTGCACCCAGTCATTGAGTTAACAGTAGAATATAGCAGTAATTCATTACCTTACTTGGATGTATTAATTAAGACACCAAATTAGTGACTGACATTTTTTACATTTTACAAACCAACTGATTCTGTGCAATACCTTAATTTCAAATCATGTCACCCGAAACACACAAAAGTAAACATACCTTATAATTTGGCCAGAAGAATTTGCACCATAGTTTCATGTGACAAAGTTAGGAATAAAATACTTCAAGAATACAAGACACTTGAAGTACAAGAGGTTATCCTAAACTGCTTTTACACGATAGTATACAAAACGCAAAGCAAATCCCTAAGTCATACCTTCTAAAAACCCAACCCTAGAATACATCTACTACTTTTCCTTACATTTCAACATTTACTTAAAAAACAAAGAACTTTTTTATAAATTTAAAAGCTAATTTATCAATACTACAGACAGACTCAAATATGTCTAAAATTTTAAATAAATGTAAAATAATAAAAAAAAATAATAAAAAGTAAAAGACAAGCTCCAAATTTAAAGAAACTTCTTACCAGAGCAAATTTGACGGAATAGACATACTTAATAGAGTAACAAAATGCAATAAATGAAACTGCACGTTATGTAAACATAATAATGAAAGTGATCCTTACAATTTTAAAGGAACATTTTTTATGTAAATCAACCAATGTCATGTTGTATATGTTCATACATGCACTGGATGCAGAGAATTTTATATAGGTCAAACTGGTGACAAATTGAGAACAAGAAGACCTGTCCATTCACAGCAAATCAGAGACCCATCAACAAGACAAATTCCTTTAAGCGAAATTTTAGAAAAATGCGGAAGCAAAACCCTTCAATATGAAATATTTCCTGATAGTGTTTCAGGTAGGCTAGCAAAAGAACTATTTTATACAAATAAAATTTATAAAATTCAAACCAATCCTGAATGCCATTAATTTCTGATTTAAACATTTGTCTCCCTTTAAAGTTACCACCCTTTACAGGAAATACTGACGTCATGACGTCATAATACTTTCAACCGGTTTACGGACGTCCCAAACTCACAATTCTCTCAAAGTGACCCTAGCTTTACAAGTAGTGTAAATAAAGGTATCCCCGCCGGACTTACCCACAGCATAGAAGACGGTAAACACATGACAATATGTAAAACATAGCATAATAACTGTGACAATCCGTCAAATATGTACTCAATAACTTTGCTGAAGTCTGAGCACCTACAGGGAAGCCGTTAAGGGCACGACAGGGAAAAAGTAATACATGAGTCTGGTAAGCTCATCCCGTATCTAACTTAAAGAATATACCATCATAGATTACTACCCTCGGCCTGCCATCGCGCAAGCAAAGAGGGAAGCGTAGCTAGCGACTGTAAAAGGGTCGATAATCAAACACGCAGTGCGTTGCAATATAATGGGATCCTAACATTTCTTCTAAAAGGTTTTAATGCGTTTATAAACAAATCATGAAAATGGATATGACCCCGACTTTTCCTAAGTTTGTAGATAGCATCCCCATAATATTCTGGATGAGAAATGCCTTGTTGCAGTAACGTCCTAAATTGCAAGTATATTTACTAATGAGTGATAAATTTCGATAATAAAATTTAGAAAAAGTTTTCCGAAGTTTGTGATATCTGTAACCTTGCTTAAGCAGTTTATCAGTTATAACTAAATTACGACTGTTAAACTCTTCTAGCAAAGAAAAGGTTCGGGCAAACCGAATAAGTTGAGAAATATAAACCCCATAAGATGTAGAACGGGGCACATCTCCATCTAGGGATTGTTTGCTGAATGGTAAACAATGCAGACCCTTACAGGTACAACAATGAGTCATGCAGGAAACACCACATACAGAACAAACAGCCGCCCGAACAGCAAAACAAGGAAACAGCAAGTATACATAACTAAAAAAACATCAAGAGACACACAAAGACAAAACAAACATACAATAGGGGGAAGATGGAAGTACCGCCTTGGAACGGTCAGTGACAAAAGTCACTCGGGGGGGGGTAAACCGGTTTTTGGGCGCCTAACCTCACACTTATTCCATCCCCACCCTAAAAGACAAACAGTGTAAAGTAAATAAACGTCTTCCCTCTCCGATTAATCTACAACAATCGCGATGCCAAAAGCTAAAATGGTTCAGCTTTTTAATAAACAACTACAGTTTCGGCAATGGGAATTACAATTCAGATAAAATAATGAGCACAAAACTTTATTATTTGTTTGAATTCTACGTTCCACACCCTAAAACATATTTACTGATGCTTACTAGCATGTACCCTTAGAGTAGAGAAGAAAAAGGGCAAGAAGAATGTGGGCTGGTTCTGACGGTAGGGAAGAATTACATGTGGCTGTCATGAACAAAATTCTGAACAAAATAATAGAAAAAGTGGCCCAAGGGTGAATTTTTAGGGTGCATTCTTTTTCTCACGCTCATTGTACAGTAAGCTATGAAGTCTATTGTCCAATATTTTTTTCAACAACACTAAACCAATTATTTCTTATTTAAACATTTTAAACCCTTTTCTTCAGTTTGCAAACACAACAGACTGGGAAAATAACCATTTAAGTTCATTCTCGTGTGATTGATTAGTTAGTTTGCATAGAACTTAAAATATTGTCATTCAGATACTTCAGAAAGAGCTCAGACTCAGATAAACACCTTATAAACATTGACCTGTGATCAGTTTTATTTTATATGCTGCAGAGACAGAAAATGAGAAAGGGGGTGGAAGTGGGAAGGAATGTTCAGACTGTGGTGCAAATGCTTCTTGTAATGAAACACGAGGCCAATGTGAGTGTAACCCAGGTTTCACAGGTGATGGAAAAACTTGCAAAGGTAAGATCATTAACCCTTCGCTTGCTGAATTTTAAAATACATTTCTCCTTCTTTAGCCATGCCTTGTTGTATAATTACATATATCTTCACTGTGTACAAGTATTTCGCTGTGCAATCACTGCTGTGGAGTGCACTGGTTGCACAATCAACTTGTAAATAGTGCCGACCCTGATGAGACAGATCCTGCACGAGCTGTCTCATCTGGGTCTTCACTATTTACAGGTAGGTATTTTGACGTGAATAGCAAAGCGAAGGGTTAACCCTTTATTCCATAAATACGCATGTCTACGTCTTTGCAAAAAGAGTACACTCAGATCCCGTAGGAGCTGTCTGATCAGGTGTGCTCTGTTTGCTTATGATATAATATAGATAGGACTCTACACCATCTACCATGAACAACGTTGCGTGTGTTCGTAGGCGATTATAAAAATGAATCTAATCAATATGCATGATGTAATTATGCTTTACATGAATATTCATGGAGTAAAGAGTTAAGCATATGAATACTGAATATCTAAACTGGAATTACCTATTAATACTGTTTAGCTCACAAAGTGACATGGTAAACTTTTGAGATCGTCTTGTGTATGTCTTCATGCATTATGTGTAGTCAACAATTTCTTTAAACAGCAAATTACTAACCTTTCTTCTCGATAGATAACATATTCGCACGTTAAGAGAATGCTATATACCGTCAGGTGCATCACTGGTCGCCGTTTTGTACTGCTGTGAGAGATATTTCATATTGAGTTTGAACCCACAATTCCAAGATGTCATAAAAGTATTCAATGGTACTTCTCGATATTTGGATATTTTCAACTTAGATAACCCTTTCTTTGAGGTTTTGATTCCTACCATTTATCGAAAAGAACTCAAATTGAATAAAGCTAACCCTTCCGACGCTTATGCAGCTTTTCTCGATCTAGACCATAAATTTGACAATGGAATGATTTCTTCTACAATTTACGACAAAAGAGACTATTTCGATTTTTATATTGTAAATTTCCTTCATCTTGATGGAGATGTTCCCCGTGCCCCTTCTTACGGGGTTTATATATCTCAACGTATTCGTTTCGCTAGAGCTTGTGTTTCTGTTAATGATTTTTAACAGTCGAAATCTCAATTTAACTGAAAAGCTGCTTAAGCAAGAATATAGATACCATAAACTTAGAAACACATTTTCTAAATTTTATTTGTCGAAATTTCGCACTTATAAGCAAATACAAAACTTAATGTAATATCAAGTGCTCCTGCGCATCCTGAATTTTACAGTGATGTGATTTACAAACTTCGTAAAATTATAGGACATATCCCATTGTCTCACATTGTTCACTAAATACGTCAAGATATTCATTAAAAAGGGATATTAACCTATTGTACTACAACACTCTGCATGCCTGGTTGTCAACCCTTTTACAATTGGCAACCACGCTGCCATCTTTGCATGTACGCCGACAATAAAGATTGATTTCTCTATGAAGGCAACCTCTTCAATCCAAAAACTGAAGGAGGACGTCTGATATTTTTGTCGTTCACTGTATTACTGGTCTACAGTTACTCTGTTTGCAGCTCAATCATTGAGTACACTAACGATAGGTGGATGATTTCGTCATGGTGTTGTTCGGGCGGTTGTGTGTTTTGTATGCGGTGTTTCCTGCATGTCTCATACATGTACTTACATATACAGGAGCATTGGGATTGGTAGAAACTGTACAGCCAGATATATTACAACTCTATATGCAAACATAATAGAACCTGACAAGACGGCTTCTACAGAAACCATCTGATCTGGGTATACTCTGTTTGCATATGCACAAAATGGTGTTTATATGGGGGAAATATATTAAACCAATTTGATTGAATCATTTAACCTTTAATTAGCTCGCTCATTTATATTGACATGTTTTAATCTAAGCCTGCCTGGTAGTTTAGAAAATAAATGTATGTAGTCTTGCAGCTCATCTGAAATGATGATCAGCTAATCCAATAGTCAGCTTTTAGGAGCTTTGAATGTTCATTGTTCATCCATTGGCAGACCGTACTGTACTTGTTAATACTCTAGTTTTCATATTTCCTTAACAATCTGAAACCAATCCGGATACTGTACAAATGGCCATTACATCTTTGCTAAGATAAAACTTTCTGGAGAATTTAACCCTTATAATGTGGCAAACTAATTTCCTTGCAAACAGTGTAGACACAGAACAGGTGGATCCTAGAGAAGAGCTCTCATCAGGATCTGCACTTTGCTTTAGAATAATCCCTAAATATTCACCGTAAGCTTGACCTGTTTCAATTTTGGCAAAATCACTTGAAAATCCAGCATCGTAAGGGTCAGTGACCTTATTGACCTTATTTCGGTTGGTCAGTCTAGATCTATGATTGTTTCTGCCCTTCCATAAATTAAACTTGAATATCTAACCACATTAACTGATACATCAGGTAGATACATATAATGAGGTGTTACGTTCAAGGCAGATACATCAAATTGGGTGTTACTTTAAAGGCAGATACGATACATGAGGTGTTATTTTGAAGATAAATACTCGTACCTCAATTAAGGTGTGACTTCCAAGTCAGATACATCAAATGTTATGTTACTTTGAAGGCCAGAAACATCAAATGAGGTGTTACTTTGAAAGTAGATGCATGAAATGGGATGTTACAATTCAAAAATTTAATGTTACTTTGAAGGCAGATTCTTCAAATGAGGTGTTACATTCAAGACAGTACATGGAATGAGGTGTTACTTTCAAGGAATATACATCAGATGATATGTTACTTTCAAGATAAATACATCAAATTGAGTGTTACCTTCAATGCAGATATATTAAATGAGATGTTACTTTAAAAGAAGATATATGTACATCAAATGAAGTTAGGATTGACTATGAAGGTAAATAAATCAAATGAGATGTCACACTGAAGACAAATACATCAAATAAGAAGTCCCTTTGCATACAGATACAGTAAACCTCTCTAATTCCGACATTCAATTTAGTATAAATATCGGTTTGGACACATGTGGCAGCTAAATGCGGGGTAAAAATAATTCTGAAAGCTCCTATTCTCAATTAAGCCTAAAAGTATCTAAATTCTTCTCAACCAGAATTCCGGTTTATGGAGGTACATGTCTTCAGTTTTACACTTTTACTCTCCCAATTACTTTCAGTGGATGCTTGCATTTGTGAGACCTATGGGGATCCACACTACACTACATTTGATAGCCGATCTTTTCAATTCCAAGGTCAATGCAAATACAATCTGGTTACTCTCCGGTACCCAGCTAAACCACAATGTGACTTCAGGTAAGTATCAGCCCTGGTCTTGAACCCTTTACCTGATTAACCCTTTACTCCATAAATACGTATTTATATGCCATTGCAGACACAGGAGATCCAGATCAGAACCGTCTGACGCGGGCCATTTGAAAAAAAGTGGAAACAGTCCGGTATGTTTACCGTTTGCATATGCAGCCACAGGTACGGCATAATAATTGAAAAGAGTACACAGGCATGGAATTAAAAATAAAAATAAAACTTGGTTCATTTTGAAATTGGAGTTTAATTGTGATAAGAACCAAATAAGAAACACACCTATCAAACAATAGGTATACCGAACAAATATGAATGAGCAAACATACTTATCAAGCAAGAAATATACAGCGCAAATGGATAAGGAACCTTATAAAGACCTTATAAAAATGCATCTGATTTTTTATTTTATTTCATAAGCAAACAGAGCAGACCCTGATCAGACTGATCCTACAGGAGTGTCGAATCTGGGTCTGTTCTATTTTACCAAGGTGTTGCAATGCATATGTCCACATATACGTACATGTATAGCAAAATATAGCAAGATATAGATCAATTGTCTGAAAAAGATCAAATATTTTGCATCAGTAAAAGTTGATGCACGGAATTAACTTCATGTGCGTGAATATTGTACCGTATACTCCCAAGTCGCAATGAAGTACATCATTGAGTATCCAGTTACCAATTCTTTCAACAAAGAACTTCTTTAAAATATTATTCATTATTATTATTTGCCTGCTTGACTTTACTACTTTTCCATTTGTGCGTCTCTTGATGTTTTATAGTTGTGTATATTTGCTGTTTCTTTGTGTTGCTGTTCGGGTGGCTGTTTGTTCTGTATGTGGTATTTCCTGCATCACTCATTTTTCTACTTCTTGTACTGTTCTTTTGTTATCACTGCTTTATAAAAACATGTTACCTCCACTTTCGTTGTGTAAATAAGATTGTTTCAAATGTTTATTATTCACCTTTTCTCCTATTTAACAACTCAGATCCTAAAGACGCTGTTTTACTTTGCTACATTTAAAGATAATCATATTAAAATACTGTATATCTCAGTTAACACTACTAAATTTTCCGAACGATTTATTGAATAAAATATTCACCAAAAATAGACTTCTGTATAGATAAACAAAAAAATGTTAATCATTCTTGATTGTGCGCATGTTGTAATGAAGAACAGTTATAATTTAGTTGTTTATTTCCATTTGCTACTCTTCAAAGAAGATTGGGTCCTTATTTCTTTTCACAAAATTAAGTTCATTCTATAATTTATTCATTAACCTACTGTAAACGTTTACTAATCATTAAGTTTGTTGCTCATTTTCTGCACCCGACGTTTGCTCTTCTTATTACTTCCTAGCATAATTAATTCATATCAGTATCATGAGACTAGCCTTTCGTATTCTAGTATACTCGAAATAAAAATGGTATTTTACCAGTGTCTATACTGTTTAAAACTACAATGCTTTCAATGCTCAAGTAATAAACACTATACACTTCAGCCAAAATATAATTAATATTTATTAACCTACTAACCTGCTATGGGCGGATGAGTGAATACATTTGCAAACAGTTTGGATCCAGATGAGACACCGAGTAACTCGGGGCCTCATCAGGATCCAAACTGTTTAAGACCATGATTTCATTTTGGTAGACAATTTGATTATATCTTGATTTTTAAAATGTATTAGGTGAAAAAATCTTTGCTCAGCAGGCTAAAGATTAAGCAAACAATTAGGCATTTCTCACCCAGATATCTATGGTGATGTTATCTACAAACTCAGGAAAATTCGAAGTCTTATCCATTTTCACGATTTGTTTATTAAACGCATTAAAACCTTTAGGAAGAATGGTTATGACCCTATTATATTGCAACACGGTGCATGTTTGGTTATCGACCCCTTTACAGTCGGTCGCTACGCTTCCCTCTTTGCTTGCACGGTGACAGGCCGAGGGTAGTACAGTAAAACCCTCTATAACGGCCACTAAATTACATCAAGTATTTTGTGTTAAAGGCAGGTGGCTGCTTAAAGCAAGGTGAAAGTAAAACAGAACGCTCATATAGGAGCGTTCTGTTTTAATTTCACCTTGCTTTAAGCAGCCACCTGCTCTAAATACCAACTAATTAACACATTTTAGTGGCCGTTATAGAGAGGTTTTACTGTACTCTATGATGGTATACACTTAAAAGTACAAAAATGAGTCATGCAGGAAACACCACATACAGAACAAACACTCGCCCGAACAGCAACACAAGGAAACAGCAAATGTACATAACTAGAAAAAACAACAAGAGACACACAAAGACAAAACAAACATACAATAGGAGGAAGATGGAAGTACCGCCTTGGAACGGTCAGTGACAAAAGTCACTGGGGGGTTAAACCGGTTTATGGGCGCCCAACCTCACTCTTATTCCATCCCCACCCTAAAAGACAAACAGTGTAAATAAACGTATCTCCTCTCCTCTCCGACTAATCTACAACAACCGCGACGGTAAATACAATGGTAAAGTGCATGTATAACGAAAAAACATTTATTTGAACATACTGTATCCACCTATCGCTAGTGTACTCAATGATTGAGCTGCAAACAGAGTAACTGTAGAAAAGTAATAAAGGGTACGACAAAAATGAAATAGTACAGATATCGGACGTTCTCCTTCCATTTCTGGATTTAAGAGGTCGCCTTCATGGAGTACTAAACCTTTCTTGTCGGCGTACATGCAAAGAGGCCAGCGTGATTGCCAACTGTAAAAGGGTTCACAACCAAACATGCAGTATGTTGTAGTACTACAGGATCATATCCCTTTTTAATGAATTATTTAACACATTTGATGAACAAAGTGAGAAAATGGGTATGTCCAATACTTTTACGAAGTTTGTAAATCACATCACCATAAAATTCAGGATGTGAAATACCGTGTCGCAGAAGCACCTTGAGATTACATTGGTACTTGCCAATAAGCCAGAGATTTCGATAGTAAAATTTAGAGAAAGTTTTTCTTAGTTTATGGTATCTATATCCTTGCTTAAGCAGCTTTTCAGTTAAAATGAGATTTCGACTGTTAAAATCGTCAATAGATGAACAAGCTCTAGCAAAACGAATAAGTTGAGATATATAAACCCCGTAAGATGGAGCACGGGGAACATCCCCGTCAAGATGAGGAAAATTTACAATATTAAAATCAAAATCATCTCTTTTGTCATATATTTTAGAAGAAGTCATTCCATTATTAATTTTAAGGTCTAGATCAAGAAACGCTGCATAATTGTCGGACGGGTTAGCTTTATTCAATTTGAGTTCTTTAGGATAAATTGTAGGAATCAGAGCATCAAAGAAAGGGTTATCTAAGTTAAAAATATCATCCAAATATCGAGAAGTTTCATTGAAGGCTTTTATAACATCTTCTTGTGATTGAGGATTCAAACGCAACATGAAATCTCTCTCATAGCAGTACAAAAACAAATCTGCGACAAGTGGTGCACAATTCGTACCCATAGGAATACCAATTACCTGACGGTATTGTTCATGTTGTGGAACGTTTGTCCCTGGTTCTAGTGTGTCTTTTGGTGTTTTCTGTGTTCATTTCGTGTGTGTGTGTGTGTGTGTGTGTGTGTGTGTGTGTGTGTGTGTGTGTGTGTGTGTGTGTGTGTGCGTTTGGGTGTGTGGTTGTGTGTGTGTGTGTGTGTCATGCTGTCTATCGGTGTTTTGGTGGTGGTTGCGTCTTGCATGTGGCTTTGCCTGCTTGACTTTACTACTTTTCCATATAGCATTCCCAGAACGTACAAATATGTTATCCAAAAGAAAGGTAAGTGCTTCGCCAACTTCTGAGCAAGTCCAATTGGTGTAATATTTCATTCGTTCGTCAGTAAAGAAAGCTTTTTCAGAATTACATGCCAAGAATGATGTTTTTTCCCGTGCAAATACTTTCTGGATTAAGTTAGTAAGCTTATCCTTAATTAAAATATGAGGAAGAGTTGTGTACAGAGTAGAAAAATCGTACGTGCTTACAGTGGATGCAAGATACCTTTTGTTCTTAAGTTTGTTTAAGACTTCTGAAGAGTTCTTAATAGACCAGAAGAGATTTATTCCAGAATTTTCATAAGTCTTATCACAGTAGAATTTTACATGTTCCTTTACCTTCGTTAAACAAGAAGTCAAAAGTATAGACAATTTAGTAGTTGTACATGAACTAGAATTTGCAATGAAACGCGCTTTATATGGTTTTTTATGTAGTTTTGGTAACCAATACATTGTAGGAAGTTTATGTTGTGTAATTTTAATATCGGTTCCAAATTGTTCACACTTTTTGACATGGTCTGAAATTATGGTCTTTTCGTCAGTGGTAACTGAAATGTATGACTTGGTATTAACAATTTCCTGCTTCAAGACATCGATATAATGTAATCGTCAAATAATAATCACATTATTCGATGCCTTATCAGCAGGAACAAAAACGTATTTTGAATGGAAATCCTGTAAACCCTTTTTAAGATGTCTAAAAGAAGTTCTAGGTTTAGGTGGAAGAAGGTGTTTATTAGAGCTGTAAAAGGAAATGCGTTTATCAATTATATCAAAAATTAGTTTTTTCCAACAAGAAAGAGCATTAGACTCAACATGTTCTCTTCGACACCATTTAATACTAAAATTTTGTAAAGCCTCCGCAATCTGAACTCGACAAGAGTTAAAATCTATCAAGGATGGTATTCTATATTTGGGACCTTTATTCAAAAGAGATAGTAGACGTTTATCTTTAACTATCTCAAAATTACCAGTAATCACATGACCAGCCGGAGAATAGAAAAATTTTGAGGTGGCGCAATCTCAATTATCAGGAATATTATCATTAATATTAAGGTCGGCCACAATTTTATTATAGTTGAAAATTGTATTTCTGATGGGTTTGTTATATTTGTAGCAGATGATAGGTGGTTCTGTATTTTTAAAGTATTTAGGAATAGTGTCAATTACATTTTTGTCTCTAAAAATACTTTGGAGGTCAATAAAATCAATACCTTTATTAATAAAAGGAATTTTCAAGAAGAATCTTTGGTGTTCAGATAATTTGTCAATGTGCGGTCTGAGAACATGTAGAGTAAAGCTTTGTATCAAACTAGCCGTTCCTATGAGAGGATCTGATCTAAAAATAATTTTATCGGCTTGCTCGTCAATTTATTTTAATGAACATATAGATAAGGAGAAAAGTATAGAAAGCATGGCATGTTTACCCGAAGTAAGGCGTAAAGTATGTAGATCAAGAAGAGTCATTTTCAAACGAGATTTTCGTTTAATATTACCATTTTTGCGAATGCCATGTGACCGAGATTTGCGTTTTCTAATAGAAAAAATTGAAAAAATATCTATATCTGGTTGTTTTGAAATATTTCCAGTCTGGTAAATATTATCATTCAGTCCTAAAGGAAAAGGTGTTTGCAATTTTTTGATCCAATTTAATTTAGATATAAATCTAGCTTTCGATTTAAAGCTACTAGTAGCCTCCTTATCATATGTTATATGCTCAACAATTTGTACTAAAAGTACAAAAATGAGTCATGCAGGAAACACCACATACAGAACAAACACTCGCCCGAACAGCAACACAAGGAAACAGCAAATGTACATAGGTAGAAAAAACAACAAGAGACGCACAAAGACAAAACAAACATACAATAGGAGGAAGATGGAAGTACCGCCTTGGAACGGTCAGTGACAAAAGTCACCGGGGGTTTAAACCGGTTTATGGGCGCCCAACCTCACCCTTATTCCATCCCCATCCTAAAAGACAAACAGTGTAAATAAACGTATCCCCTCTCCGACTAATCTACAACAACCGCGACAGCAAATACAGTGGTAAAGTGCATGTATAACAAAGAAACATTTAATTGAACATACTGTATCCACCTATCGCTAGTGTACTCAATGATTGAGCTGCAAACAGAGTAACTGTAGAAAAGTAATAAAGGGTGCGACAAAAATGAAATAGTACAGATATCCGACGTTCTCCTTCCATTTCTGGATTTAAGAGGTCGCCTTCATAGAGTACTAAACCTTTCTTGTCGGCGTACATGCAAAGAGGCCAGCGTGATTGCCAACTGTAAAAGGATTCACAACCAAACATGCAGTATGTTGTAGTAATACAGGATCATATCCCTTTTTAATGAATTGTTTTATATATTTGATGAACAAAGTGAGAAAATGGGTATGTCCAATAATTTTTCGAAGTTTGTAAATCACATCACCATAAAATTCAGGATGTGAAATACCGTGTCGCAAAAGTACCTTGAGATTACATTTGTACTTGTCAATAAGCAAGAGATTTCGATAGTAAAATTTAGAGAAAGTTTTTCTTAGTTTATGGTATCTGTATCCTTGTTTAAGCAGTTTTTCAGTTAAAATGAGATTTCGACTGTTAAAATCGTCAATAGATGAACAAGCTCTAGCAAAACGAATAAGTTGAGATATATAAACCCCGTAAGATGGAGCACGGGGAACATCCCCGTCAAGATGAGGAAAATTTACAATATTAAAATCAAAATCATCTCTTTTGTCATATATTTTAGAAGAAATCATTCCATTATTAATTTTAAGGTCTAGGTCAAGAAACGCTGCATAAAACATCTTTAAAAGAATGGCCAGATTTCCGAAAGTGTTGGTATAAAAAACCCTGAAATGGGATGAGCTTACCAGACTCATGTATTGCCTTTTCTCTGTCGTACCCTTAACGGCTTCCCTGCAGTTGTTCTGTCTTCAGCAAAGCCATTGAGTACATATTTGACGGACTTTCACAGTTTTATGCTATGTTTTGCATTTTGTACTGTGATTACTGTCTTCTATGTTGTGGGGAAGTCCGGCGGGGATACCTTTAATTACAATGTTTATTTAGCTAGGGTGACTTTGAGATAATTGTGAGGTTAGGACGTCCGTAAACAGGTTTAACCCCCCCCCCCAGTGTAGGTTTTGCCACTGACCGTTCCAAGGCGGCACCGTCTTTGTCACCCTTGTTTTTGTTTGTTTGGTGTCTTTGTACGTATGTGTTTGCTTGGGTTTGTGGTTTTCGTCTCGTGCGTGTGTGTTCGCCCTTAAGTTGGTCTTGTGTCTTTGTGTACTTAAGCGTTTGTTCGTGTCCAATATTTTCATCTCATGTGTGCGTGTGTTAGTGTGTGTGTGTGTGTGTGTTTGTGTATAAATTGCTTTATTTCGATGTTTTGGTGATGGTGGCGTTTTGTGTGTGGCTTTTCCTGCTTGACTTTACTACTTCTTCATTTACATAATGGTAAGCTTTGATTTGCCGCAGCACTTGCTCACTTAATTGTACATGTACAGCACTGTTTACTTGTTGTTATCATGTTGTCATAACACGATCGAGCTATGTTTTTATTTTGAAAACATGCCGGTGTAATGAGGAAAAGTGACCCCGTAGTAGATCGACGGGATGGGTCGGTAAATTATATAGTACTACGATCCCCGGTAATTTTACTATAAAATATAGTGACTCCCTTGCCATAATATCAACCCCCCCCCCCGTATAATATTGTGACCCACTATTTTTAGTGACTATATTTTATAATAAAATTGCCTGGGTCATAATACTTTATAATATAGTATCCTAGTATGTCGACCGATGGACCAAATATTTATAGTACTATGACATCCGGTGATTTTACTATAAAATATAGTGACTCCCTTGCCAAAATACATCCAATACGGGGTTGATATACCATATACACTGTAGTAGTATGACCCCAGGCCATTTTACTATAAAATATAGTGACTCCCTTGATAAAATACATCCACCAGGGGATTGATTTATATTATAAAGTACTATTACCCAGGCCATTTTATTATAAAATATAGTCACTCCCTTTCCATAATATAATAAACAAACTTCATGATATAATTGACCCACTCTGGTTATCATAGGGAGTCACTTTTTCTCGTAGTATAAAGTCTCTAAGCGCGGATCCAGCGTAGAGGGATCGGGGTTGATGGTCCGGACCCCATCGAATTTCTACTTTGGGAACATATATTTTTAAAAATGTAACATAATGCATATTTTGCTCGTCATTTCATATAACCAGAACACCACACACACACACACACACACACACACACACACACACACACACACACACACACACACGGAACTGAAAATATAGAAGTGCACAGCAACTCATACTGGGCAACATTCCTGTAAAGTTTAAAGAATCTAGCCTATGCATGCCGCAAAATTAGTCATTAATTATGGCAAATTCAAACTATTCAGGGACAATAACTGGAAATTTACTAGGGGGAAAACTGAAAATATTGAGGTGCACATCAACTCACACTGAGCAACATTCCTGTGAAATTTCAAGATAACCTTAACAGTGTTTTAGTTAGGCGTGCCCCAAACTGTGTGACAGAAAGACAGACGGAAGGACATTTCTGGCAAAAACAATATGCCCCATATACATTTGATGGAGACATTTATAATAATAACTAAGTAGGAATTTATTTCATTATTATGCACACTTTTAGGGTCGGTTTGTTATGTCGTATGTGAGGTCAGGTTCTTATAAGGGGGTCATTGTACTATGACTCACTCGGTCATAGTACTATAACCACGGGTTATAGTACTATATAATAAATCGACCCCGGTTGGTCCACTAAGGGGGTCATAGTACTAAGACTTCCCCGGTCATAGTACTATAACCGTGAGGAGTCAAAGTACTATATGAAAAATCGATCTACTACGGTGGTTAATTTCCCTCATTACACCGACTTGCCTCAAATTGGGATCCGGGAGGTCACTTTTCATTTATGTTTACCACAATAGCTTGACATCAGTTATGTTACCCTTGTCTTCTCTGTTTGTTTATTAATTAATATTGAATTTCTGCCATTGCCAATATCGTCTGTATTTATATATGCCATTTTTAATATTCAGCTAATTAATATTGATGATGTAATTGTACATGAATATTTATGGCGTACATGGTTGAAAAGCCTCTTAAAGGTTCTCTCTTCTCCATAACACACTGTGTATTGTGCCTGATCATGTGACAATATGCAGTCCATAACACACTGTGTAATGTTACTGATCATATCTGGTAATATGCAGTCCATAACATACTATGTATTGTTACTGATCATATGTGACAATATTCAGTACCTAACACGCTATACATTGTTACTGGTCATATCTGGTAATATGCAGTCCATAACACACTGTGTATTGTTACAAATCATATGTGACAATATGCAGTCAACATCTGCTTCACACTTCCACTGCGATACCTAATCTCTTTACACGCTAGCAGCAAAGCGGTGATAACGTATGCGAACAATTGTTATCCAATCGAGAGGCTGATGTGTGTCATCAGGATACAAACTGTTTGACACTTTGTCCATATTCTACAAAGAAATGAGAGAAAGTTTAATTTAAGAATTAAGCAGATGACAATTGTTGCAAATGAAACATTTCTTAGCGTGTAAAAAGTTAATTTTACCTGAATTTAAATTGATTGTAAATGACCAGGTGCCTCATCTGCTAGCTATATAATTATCCACAGCAAAGGTGTTGTCTATTAAAATATTCAAACTAAATATTAATTATTTTTTGCTCCAAGAATACGGTCGTTATACCCTATACTCCACGAATAGCCATGCACGAAATACTCACATCAGGAATATTATTTAGATTAATTGTTGTAAAACCATATTGGCACAGACAGTTTTGGCCAAGGTAGCAACTCTAGAATATTATCTTTATTATATCATAAGCAAACAGAGCAGATCCTGATCTGTACCGCTTCATGGGGATCCATATGTACTATATAATAACAAGGGTTCCAACTAGCAAAACGGACATCTGTGTACCACAAGTACAGATATGAATGTAACTCTTACAATTTCAATGATAATTTCGTAATTCTTTTGGCAATTGAAGGCCAATACATTTAACTATCAAATACATATAATCTCTGACGGTAACTTATGCACAATTAACAATCCAACAATGATTTTCTCAAATTTCCACGTGTATTCGTGGTCATTGACAAACGTTCGTTCACCCCGGTCTCACTATATCCCAGCAATAACATGGCGATTTGCGCTTCAAAAGATGGCGTGGTTCAATAAAACAACCCAATTCTGTGAACAATCTTGGTTTGTTTTGTCCTCTAAATAAGTAAGCAACTAACAACAGCGGCCTTTCCGTCTGTCGTTATGTTTCTATTTCGGATGGTGCCATTTTGCAACAAATATGAATGGAGCCATTTCATTGGATGAGAGAAGGAAATCCGTGACGTCACGTACAATGGCTCCTTCCTCGACAATTTGAAGCTAACTGACAAAACTCGCATCATTGTTTTGATACTGGGGACTAAAATGATGGAGCTCGGTTATAGAATCTAGTCGTTTCATTGAATCACGCCATCTTTTGAACCGCATATTGGCAGGTTATCGCTGTGATAGGGTGAACTAACGATTGTCAGTGGCCCAGAAAACACGTAAAATTATGAGAAAATCATTGTTGGATTTATAATAATGTATTTGATACCGTCTGAAGAGTATACTTACTTGGTAGTGAAATAACTACATGTATGTTTTCAGTAGCCGAAAGAATTATGAAATTATCATCGGGGGTTACAGACTTGTTTGTACTTAGGTACATGGGTGTCCGTTCTGTCAGTTAGTACCTTTGTTATTGTATAGCATACATAGACTGTCATGACTGCGGTATATACTCCTGTGATCCTGGATCCATGCTTATAAAGCTTTTAGTTGAGTCTGAGATCATTCTCAAGCTTTTGATTGGTCAGATTTGAGCCTTTGGCTCAAATCTGACCAATCAAAAGCTTGAGAACGAACTCAGACTCAACTAAAATGTTTTATAAGCATGGACCCTGATCATATGGCTGGTATAGGAGTCACCTGATCTGGGTCTACTCTATTTGCAAAGACCAAGAAAGGTGCATTATGGATCAAAGAGTTAATACAGAATGAAGTACATGCATTTGCGAACAGCTGGGATCGAGAAGATACACCGAGTGACTCAGTGTTGACTCAGTGTCCGATGAGGATCCAAGCTGTTTGACACTTAATCAGTTGATCGAATCAGATGTATTAATAACTGCAGGTTCAAATTGGGCAGACATGTGTTCACAGTGGGATATGTGTTAAAATATACTGCTTGTAACCCGCCCCTAAAATCAAACGGTAAAATCTTATTCCATCCTACTGAAAAGGCGGAGGCTTTTAATGAGTACTTTAGTTCGGTCTCCCAATTAAGTGATGAACCACCACTACCACAATTCAATGAACGCACAAGGTCACGGCTCGAAAATATAACGTTCCTTGAATCGGAAGTGGTCGATCAATTAAAACTTTTAAACAGTTCGAAGCCACCTGGGCCTGACAATATTAGTCCTAGAATTCTGAAACATGTAATCCCATCCATATCTGCACCATTAACCAAACTGTTCAATTTATCCCTCTCTCAAAATCAAGTCCCATATCAGTGGAAACGGTCACATGTGACACCAATCTTCAAAGGAAAGGGAGATTCTGATATACCAAACAATTATCGTCCAATATCGCTAACCAGTGTTGTATGTAAGATAATGGAAAATATTTCATTTAAACATCTGTTTAATTATATTAAAGAAAATAATTTATTATGCAACCAACAATCAGGGTTTCAACCCAATGACTGTACAGTCAATCAGCTTATAGATATTTATAACTCGATTATCTCCAATCTAGATAAGGGTAAAGATGTAAGATTCGTTTTTTGTGATGTTGCCAAGGCTTTTGATAGAGTTTGGCATACCGGTCTTTTACTAAAATTAAGCCAATATGGTATCCGGGGAAATATACTAAGTTACCTAAGTGATAGGGAACAAAAGGTCGTGACTGAAGGGTTCTATTCAAGTTTTTCACCGATCGAGGCCGGTGTTCCCCAGGGCTCCGTATTAGGTCCATTCCTATTCTTACTCTATGTTAATGACATCATAGATAATTTAACAAACAATGTCAGACTTTTTGCAGATGATACCTCACTTTTTGTGATAATCGATAAAAACCGGGAGACAATGTGTGTAGCATCCCTATCCAGCGACCTTAACTTAATAAATAACTGGGGAAATCAATGGGCAGTTTCCTTCAATCCTCAGAAAACCAAGTCGTTAGTATTTTCTCGGAAACGCACTATTCACCCTACTATTCACTTTGCCGGGGAGCCCGTTGAAAAAGTTCAAACACACACTCACTTAGGGGTAACATTCAAATCAAATGCATCTTGGTCCGCTCACATTGAAAGTATCTATAATAAAGCATATAGTAGATTAAACACCCTTCGCATGCTTAAACACACTGTTGGCCGTCCTTCACTTCTAACAATTTGCTTCTCATTCATTCGGCCTGTATTATAATACGCTAATTCGGTATGGACAAATTGCACTCAGCAAGATTCAGATTTATTAGAAAGTGTCCAGGTTGAAGCAGCACGAATAATTACCGGACTGCGTCGAAACTCTTCTAGATCTTGTCTGTACGCAGAATTAGGTATAGATACTCTGTCTGAAAGACGAGAAAACCACAAACTAACAATTATCTTCAAAATCTTACATGGTATGTGTCTGCAATATTTAACGGATCTTATTTCTCCCTTTTTACCTGTAGAAGCAGAATATAACCTCCGATCTCGCGGTCAAACTCTCCGAATCCCACGTTGTAGAACATCTTCATATCAAAATAGCTTTATACCTAGCACGATAAGAGCATGGAATGCCCTTCCAGATACAGTTAAGTCTGCTACTTCCGTTCACCAATTCAAAACTAAACTATCGTCAATTAAAAGCAGAACGAGGCCTCCTATTTATTACAATCTAGGCAGGCGACAAGAAAATATTCTTCTTTGTCAACTGCGTAACAACGCTAGTTCACTCAATAAGCATCTTTTTAACCATTTTCTATCAGAATCGCCCTCGTGCCCAAATTGCACGGACATACCCGAAGATAATTACCACTTCTTCTTTGTCTGTTCATCATTCACTGTACATAGACGAAACATGCTCACAGCATTGAGGGAAATACCCGAATTAGGGGAGGTAACCCTAAATACACTATTGTTCGGAGGCAGCGGTCTGAGCGTGGAGTCTGTAGAAGCACTTAATGATATAGTGCACACATATATCAGGGGTACCAGGAGATTTGACTGAGAAAGTTGACTACTCGATTGACGGTTTTTCTTTGTTAAAAAAATTGATTGATGAAACGTTCAACTACATATTCATTACAAATCAATTGCTTTACATTGAACTATATAATGATTAAGGTAATTAATCTGTATTACCGGACCCGGTTTCAAAGTCACTAACCTTTTATTTTAAGTTGGAAAGCTATGTATTATAGATTGTATCTCAATCGCATATAGGCGTATATACTGCGTATATGTATATACAATCCTAAACAGCCGCTGTGCTAAGTTAATTAGAATGATCGATTCATAATCGAAATTTGTTCCAAATAACGTTGGGGAAATGGATTGATCTAATTAATGATTGTGCAATCGGACCCAAGTAATACTGACTAATTGTTATTTAATAAGACCATTGCATATGTATATATGAACGATGTAATTACTTACATGTTAATCGCTGTATATATTTATATATTTATAGCATGTACGACATGTAATTGCCTTGTACCACTGGAGAGGACTTACATAGGCTATGCCTGTTGTCCAATCCGTTTCTTTATTGAATAAAATATTGTTGAAATCAAAATATACTGCTAACATGCGTTTATTGACTCATGCCGTTTTTTTGTATTTTCATGATAATTTCAGAGTTGACGTGAAAAATGAACATCGGGACAGCTTTCCTAGCTCAATACTAAAATATGCGGATACTTACTTCCATGATGATAAAATACGTCTTGGTACAGCTAATGCTATTACAGTAAGATATTTATTACTTTTCCTGTCAGAATTCATTCTGTATATATGGACTGCACATTAATCACACATAAAACATATTGTCTTTTAAAATGTCCTGTCAGTCCCAAATTCCATAATTATACAGCTTGGATTCTTTTCCTAAACTTAACCTTTTACTCCATACATACGCCTTTCTATGCATTTGCAAACAAAGTAGACCCAGATTAGATGGCTCCCAACGTAGCCGTCTGGTCAGGGTCTGCTCTGTTTGCTTATCCTATGATAAAGCTATGATTCTACAGTTTTTGCCATGGCCGATAATTCATGCGCCATTAAAAACATAGTCTTATTATTATTCATGACGTAATTATTTCTTACATGAATATTCATGGAGTAAAGGGTAGTAGGCTTTTTATCTCCTCTCAGGAAGGAACACAGGAGAACATTTATAGAACGGCATCTTATCCGTTTTAATACTGTATTACCCTTTACCTGTTGACTTTTCATATAAGAAATAATGACATCATGAATATAAATTTAAAGCTTTTACAACCGCATAATTCAAGAGCACGGGGCATTTTGACGCATGCAGACACTGTAGAATCAGATTTATATTATGCCATAAGCAAACAGAGCAGAATCTGTTTAGGCCGCTCATATAAGAGTCATCTGATCTGGGACTGCTCTGTTTATAAAGGTGTGAAAAGACATTTTTATGCCTCCACAAAGTGGTGGCATGTAGGGTTGCTCTTGTCCCTACGTTCATCCATCCGTCCGTCCGTCCGTCCATCCGTCCGCCCGTTCGCACATCCAGAAGATTTTGTCCGGGCTCTTTCTTGGAAATTATGCGTCCAATCCTCACCAAACTTTAGACACATGTTTGTTGCCATAATATCCTGGTCAAGTTTGATAGCCATGTCCAGCGCTTTTGAACGCACATATCCTGTGTGAAAAGAGCGCTATATAAATGTGGTATAATAATAATAATGTAAATCGCCCTAGTCGTTTAGGCGTTGCGGCCCTTTGTTTGCAAAAATGACATTAAAAATATATTTTCCGGACTCTTTCTTGGAAGGTTTTTGGTCAATCCTGACCAAATGTTACACACATGATTGTGGACATTATATCTTGGTCAAGTTCGATAGCCATGTAAATCGCTTTCGTCGTTTAGGAGTTGCAGCCATTTATTTTTAAAAACATGCCATAAATCGCTTCAGTTGTTGAATGCATGATGAGTCAAAAAATCCGATGTGGGGGCATCATTTCTAGTTTATGAGAGAAAGGGTTAAATTCGATGTCTACTCAAATTTTCTGTAGCGAATTTTACTTTCTTCTGATTCAAGTGTTTCAGACACTTTTGTCTAAATGTCATTTTGCAAACAGTTTGGATCCTAATAAGAGATACATGTCTATTTGGCATCTCACTTAAGTCCAGATGAACTTGAACAGTGTCATAGGTCATGTTCATCAATGCTGTTTGCAGATGCCAGTTAGGTCATGTTTATGGAAATTGTTAGGTCATGCAAATGCCAGTTAGGTCATGTCCATGGAAGCTGTTGGCAAATGCCAGTAAGTCATGTTTATGGAAGCTGTTGGCAGATGCCAGTTAGGTCATGCTCATGGCAGCTGTTGGCAGATGCCAGTTAGGTCATGTTCATGTTGGCAAATGCCAGTTAGGCCAGGTCGTGTAGGATGAGGATTGTAATTAACACATGTGTAGACATCAGTTTTTGTATCAAAACAATTCTAGTTAATATCGTTTTTATCATCATTATTAATTATTGGTTTGTTTTGGTATTGTTATTATTGTTATTTTTATTATTAATAATAATATCATCATTATTAAAATTATTAATAATATTATCATTATTATTATCATTATGTCTCCACAGTATATTTGGGAGACATATTGTTTGTGTTGGCGGCGTCCCGTCTGTCCGTCCGCCTGTCCGATTTTAATTTGTCTGCGCAGTTTCTCCAAAACCTTTCGGTACTCTCTTTGTCACCCTTCCTTTTGTTTGCCTTGCGTCTTTGTGCT
This sequence comes from Azorinus chamasolen, assembly GCA_963576725.1. Taxonomy (NCBI): domain Eukaryota; kingdom Metazoa; phylum Mollusca; class Bivalvia; order Cardiida; family Solecurtidae; genus Azorinus; species Azorinus chamasolen. Next base: position 100,923,433 of record OY755237.1, read on the forward strand.
TGTTGTTTGTTCATGTTGTGGAACGTTTGTCCCTGTTTCTTGTGTGTTTGCTGTTTCCTTGTGTTGCTGTTCGGGCGAGTGTTTGTTCTGTATGTGGTGTTTCCTGCATGACTCATTTTTGTACTTTTGGTGTTTTCTGTGTTCATTTCGTGTGTGTGTGTGTGCGTGTGTGTGTGGTGTGTGTGTGTGTGTGTGTGTGTGTGTGTGTGTGTGTGCGTTTGGGTGTGTGGTTGTGTGTGTGTGTGTCATGCTGTCTATCGGTGTTTTGGTGGTGGTTGCGTCTTGCATGTGGCTTTGCCTGCTTGACTTTACTACTTTTCCATTCATAGGATTGATCAGCACAATGCCTAGTAGTGCATATCTTATTCCTGTTCTGATTCGATGATTTTTTCTGCAGAGTTATGGGACTTTTAAATGTTTTGGGGTTTTTTCAGGGGAAGACATCAGCTTTTGGATCAAAAACAATTTGTTGCTATTATTGTTATTATTATTATTATTATCATTATTATTATTATTATAGGTAAACAATGAGCAGTGAACCGTGATAGTACTTTATATTTTGATACGTTCCACGATTTAGGGGTGTCGGCATTTCTGCAGTCCATCTTACTAAGATATGTACTTGAATATGACAGTTAATCACGATTTTCTCTTGCAGGTGTCTATGCTGACAGAATGCTGATTCCCCCAAAAAGTGGACTGCGCTGATTTTTATAGTTCACTGCTCGTTATTTACTTATATCATAATTATCATTATTTAATTGTTATCATTATCATAATTATTATTATTATTATTATTATTATTATTATTATTATTATTATATTATTATTATTATTATTATTATTATTATTATTGTTGTTGTTGTTGTTGTTGTTGTTGTTGTTGTAAATGTTGTTGTTGTTGTATTTTTATTATTATTATTATCATTGTTATTATTATTATCATTACTATTATTTTGGGGTTTTTATTATTGTTATCATTATCGTCAATATCATTATTATCATCATCGTTATCATCATTATTATTATTGTTATTATTATTACATGTAGTTCTATAGTGTTTGAATCCCAATAATTCGCCAAATCTCAACAATATTATGGCTGTGTTAATGTGTGATTTTTTTTTCAGCCAGCATAACCTTACAGAAGAAAAACTCAATGCTTCAGCGGCAGCAGTCAAGTTTCATTTCACCAATCGTGAACTGTGTTACATTGTACTTTTTAGCGCACCTGCTAGTATTTAGTAGTAATCTGTGTTTTCATTAGTTAATACCGTGGACTGGTATACAACCTTATTACAATGCCTCTACACATGGTCAAACTAGATGTAAAATCCAGATACGGACTGCTGATTTCTATTCCTAAAAGATTTCCATTCCATGAGGAACTGTCTACGAGTATAACAAAAAGCAAAACTTCATATTACGGTCGTCTATGACAATCCCACCCCTTTATGCGCTTCTCAATCAAATTACCATGCGAGTGAAAAGAAAATATCCATTTATCCGTTCATTTTTTATTCCTGACTCGATTCTTATTAAAACGCGTTTCCCCGCCCGTGGATTAAGTTAATAAAACTGATAAATTGCCAGTTATAATCACCTTAGCTGTGGCGAAGTTGGTTAGCCCTAAGACTTTTTCGTTTTAAATACACGTTTGTATAATCTGGCGTGCGTTCAAGTCCATCAAAAGCAAATTTGTTTTTTCTCTTCTTTTTCTTTTATCTCAGTTGTTTAATACTAATTGTGAATTTTCTGTTATTCCGTCTACTAATCTAATAAGCTTTCTACTACCGGAAGTAAACCTAGGTTTTCTGCATCCATTTATTACGTAGAGAAGCCGGGCGACTAGATAAAAATGGAATCGAATTTATTATTGTTCAAAAATAGATTCGGTTAATGGTGTCAATAATAATGACGCACTCAGATCGATTTATACGCCGATCTAGATTAGATAAATACCATTATTTAAGTAATTATAGACTCTGCACAAACAAACAATATTCTAAATACTATATGCTTTAAAGTGTATTCAATTTGTATAGCTTCACATCAATATAGATATATACGATTCAAATTTATTCATAATACTCCGAACGTGCTTCGGTCATTTTCCCGCGGACACCGAAAGACATAGTTCCAGCACTGTTGTGGTTGTTTTGCATTTCATGTACATTTTAATAGTTATTTCCTATAAACATTTCCTTGAAAATGTTCAACAAATGTTTCTTCTACTCCACCTTAATTTTTTTTTTCAAACACCATAATCGGCTAGAAAACAAAATATGCAGGCAGACCAAGGCTCCAGCCTATTGCAGTATATTTAATCAACATCGTCTCCGAATTCACTAACAAAAAACACAGCCATGTCATATATTGAATAAAATAGTAGATAAGCCTTTTGTTTAAGTCATTTCCATTGCACACATACCTGCTATTATAAGAACAACCATCTCTACGTAGATATAGTATCATGTACTAAAAATTTCCAAACATTGAATTTGATTTGGCAGAGATTTAATTCCATTATTGTTTTGTACTTTATGCTAATATTTGAATGCCGCTGGATATCTTTTTAAAGATATTTCTGGTTTTTCATATATCATTCATATTGACTACAGATGAAGAGATGGGTTGTTTCTTCTATAGATAAACGGTGCCGCTGTAGTGCTGCCTGTTATAAAAGATGCATACAGTTTATTCGTGTCAGGGAATTTTTCCAAGTTCCGCATGGAGTGCGACAACGAGGTTACCTTTAATGGCAACGACAGGCTAAAAGTGACAGTTGCAGGAAAATTTGGCCCATACTTGTCGGGAATATGTGGCAATTGTAAGTTAATTATTGTGTTTGTTGTTACAATTTTCAGAGACTGCAATGGCTCATCAGTATTTTAACTATAGAGTCCAGTCAGAATGAAAGGGTTAATCTTGCTAGATGATTTTGAATGCTAAACAATGCAGATCCAGATCAAAGTGTCCATATAGAAACCATCTGACTTTGAGGATCTACACAGTTTGCAAATGGCAGTTTATATATGTGCCACAATCAAGGGGACAACGTTCTACACCCTAGTGGTTTATTTGTTATACCAGATGTCAACAGTTTGTATCAGATGAGATATAGAGTTACGTGAAACCTCATCAAGATCTAAACTGATTGACATTTACAAGACTTCAAACCCCCTGTCAGAAAATCATTCACAATGGAAACGCCAAAGACGGAAGAATATTGTTTTGGCGTTGCATGTGCCCTCGTCCGTGCTTCACGAAGTCAATTTCGGAAACAGTATGTTTTTTTCATTGAAAATTTTGTGTAAATGTTTAATACAAAAGCAGAATGTGGGCCGGTTAATACCACTCACATTGACTTTGGAACACCGAAATTATGGCCTTTTGTTTGCCAAAAATGTAACATGTTTGCTTGTGTAAATTTGTAATAGTACTAAGACATACGGCTCTGTAAGTATCAAGTATATTGACTCAGGAACACTAAAATTATGGCCCTTTGCTTGCAAAAAATGTAACCGTTTTGTCTGTCTGGAGCCATTTCTCAAAATCTGATTTTGGTTTTTTTTCTATGAAACTTTGTGGAAATATCTAGTAGCATAAGGATGTGTGGCTCTTTAAGAACCATTTATATTGACCTTGGAACTCTAGGGTAAGGGCCCTTGTTTACGAAAAATGTAACAGTGTTGTCTTTCCGGAGCTATATATCTATTACAATTCAAAGTAATATTATGAAACTTAGTGAAAATATTACGTACCATTAGGAAATGCGGCCCTGCAAGTATTACCCTAAATTTACCATGGGACACCAGAGTTATCGCACTTTGTTTGGGAAAAACCTTTTGTCCAATTGGTCAATAATTCAGTTAAATACTGAAGTCAGCGCTTGTTTGGTCGGGGATATCAATTCAGCGAATTTGCTTGTTAATTTATTTTTTGTATAAGAATATAAATTGGCAAATAGTAGAGAGAATTCATATATGAAATTGCATTAGGGAAAGGGTTAAATATTAACCCCTTACTCCATAAATACATTTGCAAACATAGTATACCAAGATCAGACATGTCCTGTTTGAGCCATCTGATCAGTGTCTTCTTTATTTGCACATGAAATAAAATAGATATGATTCTAATGTTTCTGTCATGGCCAATATTTGCTGTATTTATATGTTATTATAAGACTGACTCTAATTATTATTCATGGCGGCCTTACATGAATATTACATGCTTGAACTCTCCAATTAAGAGGGAGGTTTAGTCTCAATAAAACTTTTAACCCTTTATTCCATAAATATTCAAGTAAGAAATAATGACATTATACGTATTAATTAGATTATTTTTATAATGACACATGAACACAGGATTTGTATACAGTAAAATCTCGATTATTCGAATTTTCGGTATAGAAGAATTTAGACCCTTTTAGGCAGGTGGCTGCTTAATGCATGGTGAAAGTCATGCAGAAAGCTCCTAGAGGAGCTTTCTGCATGACTTTCACCGTGCATTAAGCTGCCACCTGTCTTAAAGATCGATAATAATACGTATTATAGTGTTCGGATAATCGAAGTTTTACTGTATTTATGACAGACTATTATGAATATTATTATTTTCATAAAGTAGAACAATTGATTGGTATTGTGTTGTTGTGACGCATTAACCCTTTCCACCCGTGACACACTTACACTGTCATTTACAAACAGTTTAGATCCAGCCCAGAGAGCTCCTGGTAGAGCCCTCTTATCAGGGTCTGCACTGTTTGTCATTTACAAACAGTTTAGATCCAGCCCAGAGAGCTCCTGGTAGAGCCCTCTTATCAGGGTCTGCACTGTTTGTCATTTATAACCATATAGCATTTAAAGCGTTTTATACTCAGTGAACTCTTTAATTAACCACTGGTGAGCTATTCCACTCTGATCATTCTGGATTGAAATGTTTGATTTCCTTTGCTTGAACGTTTTCCTTCATATTAAATCCTTTTCACACATTTACAAAGACAGAACAAACCCATATAATATGGCTCGTATGCGTGCCGTCTGGGCAGGGTCTGCTCTGTTTGCCTATGGTATAAGATCCTACAGTTTCCACCTGAGCTTAAACAATATGTGTACATACGCCTTTAACAATCAGCTAATACATATTCACGATGCCATTTTCAGGGAAAGGGTTAAAGGCATCAGTGTTGCAAAATTACTCTACAAATTCTAATCATGAAATACATAATGATGCTAGAACACTAATTTAAGACAGGGATTCCTTTATTTACACTAATTGTTAAGCTACAGTGACTTTGAGATAAGTGTGAGATTAGGACGTGTGGGATCCGTGCGTGCATCCGCCCGTCCGTCCGTATGTTTTCATTCATAATTATTTCATTTCTCTCTCTGTCTCATAAAAAGAAAATGAAGGCCAGTAAGTCTGCTGGCAAACTAACTCATAGCCTATATAATCAACTGTGGGTTTCCTGCTAGATTTTCCATTGCTTAAATTTATGGTAGAGACCGAAAAGGGGAGAGCCAAACAATGATATGTATGTAATAGTGTTTTAACAGAGAATTTAATGATTATGACGTCAGAGTGAGTGTCAAATTCTCTCTCATAAATACAGTAAAACCTCGATTATCCGAATTTTCGTTATAGAAGAATTTAGACCCTTTTAGGCAGGTGGCTGCTTAATGCATGGTGAAAGTCATGCAGAAAGCTCCTACAGGAGCTTTCTGCATGACTTTCGCCATGCATTAAGTTGCCACCTGTCTTAAAGATCGATAATAATACGTATTTTAGTGTTCGGATAATCGAAGTTTTACTGTATGCATTTCTGTGTCTTTACAAACAGAGTAGCTCCTACAGGAACCGTCTGATCAGGGTCTGCTCTGTTTGCTCATGAAATAATATAGATATGATTCTACACTTTCTGCCATTGCCAATGCATGCATTTCCTTTGTTCATGTGCTATTATAAAACAAACTAATCAATATTCATGATGTCATTATTTTTACTTGAATATTCATGGAGTAAAGGGTTAATAAACACTGACTGACTTAGAGTTTAGCACGCCTCAATATTACATCACACTAGTATGACTTCTAAATATAGACCTGTGTGTTAGCAGTGTCTCTGCCAAGTTTTATGTTTTATTATAATGCAGTGTAAAATTCAGACATAGTGATTTTGGTTTGAGTAGTTTCAACTTAGATCTTATGGTATAAATGTTTATTTTAAAAATAGAATTTCTACAGAAGGAGACTTCATCATTGGTGATCAGTTAATCAGTATCAGTAGCCAGCAGCTGATAGCACTGCAGAAACGCCATGGAATTCTGTCTATACTAAATGCTTCAAGAAACCACTGTAAAACCACGGCAAATTCATACCTGGATTATTCTAAAAACAACAAAAACTGATGGAAACAGAGTGGTTATCAATATGTTATTTACATATTTCAGCAAGCTGTGTCTCTTTATTTACACATGCTTTTGTTCAATTTGGTATTGAGTGAAAAATATTTTCTATGAACTCTTTTCTTGTTTCTTTTTCATTACACAGAAAAAGGTATTGTTACATTGCACGTGTACACTTGTAGAACGAAGTGTAGTGAATAGTACCATACAAACCTGACACGTGACTGGGCAGGTCTTAACTCCTCGCATGCGCAATGCCTCGTAAACTCTTGAAATCTCGAACTCTTAAGTGAATTAAGAATGGAAGTCTCAAATCTTGAAGAGTAGTCACAACATAGGGTTTGGTGGAGAAATAAGGAGTTATTCTTAAAAACGCTTTCATTTACATATCTTATCTTGATCTCTGTGTATGTATATGTATGTATGTAAAATATAACTTTAAACAGATTGCCGATTCTGTGATCACCTAAACAAATGTGTTGGATCCACATTATGTATCATGTTGACCCATCAGGAGTCAAACTGTTCAATGCTATGATTTGATTATGTCTTTTTAAACAAAAAGGAAAACAAATTCAAACTTGAAACTAATGACAACCTTTACAGAGTGTTATGCTTGGTAGCCACTGAAATAAGTTCACATTGCACAGAAGTATTAATGTACATTTAATTGGTGAACAATGTTGATTCCTAGGTAACGGTGACATGAGTGATGATTGTGTAGACAGGGACGGGGTGCCGATACCATTGGTACATGGCAGATGTCCAGTTGTATACTTTGCAGACAGCCATAAGGTCTATGATGAGGACAATGACATGGACAAGTGAGCCTTTTGTTTCTCATTGGTACTGCAATTTGCTACCCCGTCATGAGATCAAGTTTTTAACACTTGAAATGTATTCTGTTCAAATGTAGATGTTTTGTTCTATCGTGGAAATAAGAACGTGTTTGTATCCTCATGGGGCTTAACCTTTCGATTTATTAATGTTCATAACAGACTAGCCCATTGGTGTTAAACTATAGCGTCTACTTATCATGACAGGCTTGTAAGAGGATTTGGAATGACAAGCAATACAAACCTTCAGATTGACAAACATGGGCAGTCACTGGTCAAAGGACTTCTCTAGGAAATTGTAAATTATTTTAAATGTGTGTCCAGCATTCAAAAGGTTCAGTAAGAGTTTGCTCTTCTTTGATGTAAATTCAAGGGGGTGGGGGTTGCATGGAAAGTTAAGATGTATTAATCCATTATGGAAATAGTTGCTCGTTGTTCATGATGGAGACATGAAGCTGTCTTCAAGAAAACATAAGACTCTTATAAGACTTCTTCATGGAAATAAGAAACATATTCTGTAAGTAAGCAAGAAATATTGTTTCTTCGTGGTTATGTATATTTATGATGCTAGTGTGTGGTTTAGTAAATATACGACTGGTGTTTTCATCGGTACATAACTGATTGCCTAAAGTATTCGGATGCCGAATCTCACGTTTCTCAAAGTATTAAATGAATCAGAAGTCAGTGAAAATGTCAGCAAACCAGAGACTGATTTTTTTCAGCAAACCAGATTCTGAGCAAACATCATTTTTTAGCAAACCAGAATCTAAGCAAGCATTGTTATTCTGCATGAGAAAGGATATGGTGCCAAATTATGTAACATTATTTCACGATCCATTTTGACACATTTACTTTTAAAGCGAAATTTGACATAAAAGTTAGTTTTGAGAATTGTGGCATTTGACAATTTTTACTGAACCTATTCCCTCATACTGATGCCTTTTGACGCCTCTGTAAAAGTCAATTTTTGAAACCATTGTGATAAGTAAAGCATTTGCTCCATAAGAGCAACTGCTCTATTTGTCACAGTAGTTTCAAAACAACACAATTCTAAAACCACCTTTTCTCTAGTAAAAATTTAATGCTCCTTTTCAATAGATTTATTCAAAGAGGTTGAGTCTAAAAGGGGATGAGGGAATTGATTAATGTGCAAATAGTTAATAAGAAACATTTGCTAACATGAGACATAGGAAATTGTTAGTAAAAAGTTCCAAATTAGTTTCATCCATTCCCTCTTAAAATACAGTCAAAGTGTCAAGTTTGCATCCTGATGTTTTGCCAAGTTACATGACACCTTGTTTGTATCCAGACTGTTTGCCAATTTACTTGGCACCTTGTTTGTATCTAGACTGTGTGCCAAGTTACTTGGTACCTTGTTTGTATCCAGACTGTTTACCAACTTACTTGGCACCTCATTTGTACCCAGGCTGTTGGCAATAGGTTATCCCAAATGTGCTGGTAGGCCTATTATGAAAGGAGTTTTTCATGAGGTTGTTTGAATTACAGATGTTCTGTAACTGATGTTCCCCATGCCTGTGTGGATAAATACAAAGACAAAGCCGCTTCTATGGACTTTTGTGGAATGTTGAACCTGACTAACCAAACCAGCCCTTTATACCAAGCCCTTTTAAAAGATGGATTGTTGAATGATGAATTTGTAAGGCTATATGTACAGTAAAACCCAAACAGTTTTAACACTAAACAATCATCATTATCGGTCTTTAACCCATTACTCCATGAATATTCATGAAAAAATGATATCATGAATATTAACTAGATCATAATTTCTAAAAAGGCATATCAGCACATGAAATAATTACCAATATAGAAGCTTTAGAATTATATCTATGTTGATATATAGGCAAACAGAGCTCCTATAGGAGCCGTCTGATCTGGGTCTACTGTTACATAGGTGTAGAAAGACAAATTTATGGATACATGTGGCAGCTAAAGGTAGGATGATAGTAATGTAGGGAGCTTCTAGGAGCTTTCTGTGTGAATTACATCTTGCAGGAAGCAGTTAGCTGCCTAACTAGTTGTCAATTCTTCATTACCAAAGTTCCAAAGTGTCGAGATTTTACTGTAATTGCTAGTTCTTGGTGAGCTGTGGAAGTAGTTTGGATCCTGATGAACTCATTCTCTCATCAGTATTCATGTTGTTCTACACTCAGATGATATAGATAAAGCAGAAATGTGTGGCCTTTTTAAACCTTTACTCCATATATATCCCTTTGCAAATTGAGCCAGATTAGACAGCTCCTGAAGAAGTCATCTTATCAAGTTCTGTCTTCTTTCTTATGAAATAATATCTGTTTTGTTGTAAAGTTTCTGCCATGATCAGAATTTACTGTATTTATATGTCCTTTTAGAAATTCAGCTAAATAATATTCATGAAGTCGGTATATCTTTGATGAATATTCACAAAGTAAAAGGTTAACAAAAGACAATATTTGCATATTACAGTTGTGTCAGTGTACTTGATGTATTTCAGGTTTTTAGTTCTGTTTACAAGATTGAAATAATACATAAAAAATTATGCTGGATTTGTCTACCTATATTTATCAGCAACGAATCTCATTGTGTTCACAAGATTGAAATAACACATATTTTGGTATTATCTACCAGCCACTAATCTTGATCAAATTATAACCAGCCACTAATTCCGCTGTGTTTACATGACAGTAATGTGTATGCTGGTATAATCTGCCTATTTTTACCAGCCACTAATCTAGTTGTGTTTACAAGATTGAAATGTATGCTCGTATTATCTGCACATATTTACCAGTCAATAATTTAGTTCTGTTTACAATATTTTGTATATAGGACACCTTTATTCGACAACCCTCATCTCAACGTTTTCTCTCCTTATTTGATAAATGTGTCCTGTCTACAATATAAATATATCATTCTCTATTTATACTATCATGAGGCGCTCTACTATTCAGATATAGTGGGCACATATAACACCATTCTCTATTTATCCCAAAATTGTTGTCTTCTGATGATCACAGTGTTAAATAGTTTGGATCCTGATCGGAAGCTGATTTAGTTTGGCATCTCATATGGATCCAATTTATTTTCTTATGTAATCATAAATTTCCTTTTCATGTGTATGTAATTAATATTTAAAAAGCCAGCAGAGTGTCAAACATATTAGATAACCATCTGGGTCCAGCCTAATTCACACACTAAATTACTTTAAGTGCCTATTTGTGAAAAGATCAACACATTCCCTCACGGGCTATTTTAGACTCAACCTCTTTAAATAAATCTACTGAAGGGGGAGTTTACTAAAAAAAAAGGCAGATTTTTTAATTGTGTAGTTTTGAACCCATTGTGATAATTAAAGCATTAGCTTTGGAACAAATGCTGTATTTATCACAGTGATTTCAAAATGTAACTTTTACAGAGGCATTAAAGGACGTTAACATGAAGGAATATGTTCAGTGCATTTTTATAACAGGTGCTAGAGACAGCAAAGATCGTATATGACAGCTGTGAATATGATGTGTGTAACAAATTAGCCAACATGCAGGATGGCACTGAGACTGCTTGCTCAGCCATTGAGCTGTTTCACACAGCCCTAACTCATAAGCATGAAACGTATGTTGTGGACTATAGAATATTAGGGATTTGCAGTAAGTTTTATATTTCCTTGTGATTGTTTAGCTTTTTATGTATAATTAACTCAGTGAATATTCATGTAAGAAATAATGACAACTTGAATATTAATTAGATTATTTTTATAATGGCACTTAGAAATTTTTGACAAAAGATAGCTGTTAAATCATATCTATATAACTCCTTAAGCAAACGGAGACTCTGATTTATGGAGTAAATGGTTAAAGGGCAGAGAGATGGGGTAGGTAGGAAACAGGGGTACGAACAATTAACTCTTAGGACAATTGCCTCTTAGGACGATTGCCCTACTGATAATTGCCCCTCGGACAATTGTTGCCCCTTGCCAAAAACTGGCAACCTGGACGATTTTCCTTCGATAATAACAAATATAGAAAAAGTGTTTTAACTTTTTATCAATCATATAATATCATTACAATATAATTACACTTCGTGCAGATGTGTTTGATGGCTGAAAACAATTAATTTGCTTTATGATGAATAAAATATGTGTATATAGTGTAATATCAAAATTCCCTGCTTAAACCATCTTAATATCCAAATTTACCTTCATAAACTATCAGACACATGCTCCAAAAACCATAGTTTGCGTCATGCTGAAAAAACTATTTGTATTTGGATTTCGGCCCTATTTTAATTGGAAGTTAATATAAGATGTATTCTCCTTGTAGTGTTACAATGTATACTTTGAAAAGGTATGTACTAATGGTATGAACTAGTATTACCTTAGACTTAACAAATGATCATCCATTAAGTGCCATTTATTTGAGTAATCAGGGTAGGTTCAGACCAGATAGACTAATTTTGATTTGGGTCCACCCTGTTTTTTCATGAATATTCAAGGAGTAAATGGTTAAACAGTATTTCAATCATATCTAAAGAATACCCATGTAAAACCATCAACCTAATGCAAGCCAAATGAAACATCCAAATACCAAGACTGGACATATGTATACAGGATGTGTTGGTACTTATAGATCCCGTAGTCTCAGATCTTACATAACAAAACGAAATGTTGAATTGCATGTACAAACATATCAACAAAAGGGTTGGGCCACAATTTCCAGCAAAATTGATTTTGACCTTTCCAGCCCACATCTGACATGATTGTACCTGGATTCATAATTATTTCAGATGTTGAAAAGAAACCAACTGCATGCAAAGTCACGAACACTTTCAGTGCTTGCATGACGGAAACAACAATGACTGGAAGTTGTGAAATGACCACGGAACTGCCCAATGGATGCACTATTTCTGTTGTCCAGCAGAATGAAGATACATATATGGTTCTGGTTAAACCACCTGGACAGGAAATTGCTGCACGCATATTGACGCGTAAATTTAAAAGAAACATGTAAGAAACGTGTGCTACAAATCACAGAACACTGTTGCATATTTTACTTACTTCTCATTTAACTCTTTCGCTGAAAAAGTTTGCAAACTTTGTCGTCTGCTACAATTTTCCATTTTTTATTTTTCTTCATTTTCGTTTCAAGAAACGATCACAATAACAAACAGCTTGGATCCTGATAATACGCCAAGATTCTCGGTGTCTTATCTGGATCCAAACTGTTTGCATAGGTAATCTCAGTTGCGAAAATTATAAGTATTTGAAAACTATTAAGAATGTTAATCCTTAACTGTAAAATATTCATATAAGAAATAATGACACTATGAATATTTATTTGCTGAATCTTTATAATAGCACAGCATATAAACACAGGATATTTCGGTAGTGGCAGAAAATGTAGAATCAGATCTGTATAAAAATACAAATATGAGTCATTCAGGAAACACCACATACAAAACAAGCAACCGCCCGAACAGCACCACAACAAGAAAACACAGTAAATATACATAACTACCCAATCACAAAGAGGTGCACGCAGACAAAATAACCAAACTGTGAGGGAAGATGGAAGTACCGCCTTGGGACGGTCAGTGACAGTAATCACTGGGTGTTTAATCCGGTTAAGGGATGTCCAGCCTCACTGTTATTTCATTCCCCCCCTGAAAGACAAACAGTGTAAATAAACGTATCCCCTTTCATAAGCAAACAAGGCTGATCAGACTGCCCATACAGGAGCTACTGGATCTGGATCTACTCTGTTTGCAAAGACGTTGAAATGTTACATAAAGGAGAGGGTTTACAGTACCCATTTTGTCTCTTCTGCAAATGTAAGTCAGGTGGTGTTTTTAACTTTCTTTTTGATAATTTGCCTTTTTGCCTTTTTGAAAATAGCGTAGACCCAGGTCAGACTGAGCTCCTGTCGTTGTCTGATCATCGTGTGCTGTTTCTTTATAAAATGTGATAAATCTCGTTTTCACTGTCTGCCATGTCTTGTTAACTCTTTCGGCGCCAATGTCGCCTATTGGCACCATTGAAAACAATGCAGCCCCAGGTCAGATGCCACCTTTTCAAGGCGGCATCTGACCAGGGACTTCACTGTTTTCTGTATTATATTAGCCCAAGCAGATAGGTTTTACTAATATACCCTTAATATTTGGTTTAGAATTATATTTAATATCAAATTATTATTGCAGACGACACTTTTAAATTTGACGCCAAAAGAGGTATGTAGGTCATATCCCTTTAATCCATGAGTATTATATAAGAAAGTATTGCTTTGTGAATGTTAATTAGAATAGTTTTATAATGGCATGAGACACATTGTAGAATCAATTCTTTATAGTTCCATAGGCAAGCAGAGTAGACATTGATAAGACAGCTTATACAGGGATACTTTATTTGCACAGGTGTTAAAAGGTGTATTTATGAAGTAAAGGGTTGAACACTTCTGAATATACACGTGATAAAGAATTTAGTTTGGAACATTTCATGCTAACATATTCTAGTAGATTTTCAGATTCTTTTAAAGTCCTTCAAGTCTGACATATTAGATATGCAGCCATTCCTTCTTCTAAATGAAAAATAAAATATCATTGGAAAATGATAAAGCAGTGTATACATTCACCAAATAAATCTTAATTGATCCAAACTATTTCAACCCTTTCAATCCTTAATTTACAGAATGGAATACCCTAACAGTGCTTTATCCCCTTTCCCTCATATCGACGCCTTTTGATGCCTCTGCAAAGTCACCTGTTGAAACCATTGTGATAAATAGAGCATTTGCTCCTATAGGTTTCAAACTACAAAATTCTAAAAAAAATCCTTTTCTCTAGTTAATGCTCCTTTTCGGTAGATTTATTCAAATAGCCTCTGAGGTAATGTGTTAAAATGTAGATTCCACAATGTTGATGTGAAGATGTAAGTAATGAGGGGGCTGTTTGCTGCGACACTTTTAACTAGAGTAATGTGACTTTTCCTCACTGCATAGCATACAGTGAAAGTTTTACAGATGTACAATGGTGATGTGAAGATGTACGCAGAGAAGGGAATATTTGCTCTGATCACTTTTAACTAGAGTTATGGGACTTTGAATTTTTCTGGACTATATAGCATATTAATAGTCTTATTTGCCTATCTCCTCATACGCCAGTGGGAAGATTTTCTTAAAACTTTTACAGATAAACGATGTTGATGTGAAGATGTGTGTAAAGAATGGAATGTTTGCTCCAGCTTTTTACTAGAGTTATGGAAATTTGAAATTTCCTTTACTTTATAACATACAGTCAAAATTATTGTGTGCCCAACTCCTCATACACCAATGTGAGGATTTACCGCAAACGCTCACAGATGAAAAATGGTGATGTTAAGATTATGTGTACAGAAGAGAATGTTATCCCTGACTATATGTGACTATATACAATAAAGTGAAAAGTGCTTGATTTAGAGACAATATCACCAGTGAGGAGGGGGATTCCTGGCCTATGTTCTGTCCAATTTTCTAGTTTTTCCTTTAACTGCTATGGCAATCAAAGTTCAATATGGATTTCAATTCTTAGAAAATATTAAAAACGATATTTTATATAAACGTTGGCCACAATTGGTCCAAGTGTTTTAGGGGGTGGGAATATTTGGAATAAATTGTTGATGACAGACGAGAACTGGCAACATCACAGCAATTTAAAAATAGCTAATTTTGAGAACTTCAATAATACAAATGGAAAGGTTAGGCTTTTGTGATTTTTTTCAGGTTTGAATCTAAATCATGCGGCACCGTCATGCTTGGGAAGCGAGATGAGATCAAGATTGAAACACCTACATGTGGCATGTGCCTTGAGTTCTATGTGAAGTCTTTCCTCCCACCTCCTGCTCAACGAGGGAAGCCTGCAGAACCAGGCCTATGTCCTGCTACCTAAATATGCACAACACTATAAATACAGCGGAACCTGTCCTAAGCAGCCCTTCATTTATTGAACAAAGGATTTTTAAAAAGCAGATAGATGCTCAATGCAGGGCAAAAGTAATTTAGAAAGCTACTATACCTGTATTAAGATACCACATGCCTTACAGCCCATAAGACCTCTAGTTGAAGTCCGCTTAAGACAGGCTATAATGTATGAAAATAATATCCATAGCTGGAGTTTTTCTTACGAAAGATCGTACAACAAAAATGTTCATTATCATCATAATTAGACATATTTTTAATGGAAGCTTAATATATCATACTATACTGTACTGTATGAACATAATGTCAATAGCTGGCGTTTGTCTTAGGAAAGATCGTGCAACCAAAATGTAATTATCATCGTAATTAGACCTCTTTTTGATGGAAGCTTAAGACATTATATACTATACTATACTGTACGACAATACTGTCAATAGCTCTGGTGTTTGTCTTTCGAAAGATCGTACAACCAAAATGACAATCAGAGTCCTTATGTACGACAATCACTACTACGCGCATAACCAATACTACCAAAGCCTCTAGCATGTAACGTCTAATTACTACTACTCGTATAGCCACTACTGCCACAACTTCTAGCCTGTAACGTCTAATTACTACTACTCGTATAGCCACTACTACCACAGCTTCTAGCCTGTAACGTCGAATTACTACTACTCGTATAGCCACTACTGCCACAATTTCTAGCCTGTAACGTCTAATTACTACTACTCGCATATATAGCTACTACTACCACAGCTTCTAGCATGCGACGCCTAATGTTATCTTTATAGACAGTATGTGTATTCTAGTATGTAACAATTAAGACTAAATTTGTACGACAAAAATTATCCTACTTTCTAGCATACGCTGATTGTAACTCCGTGTTGCGATAGTTATGTTTCATATGACTTATGATAATTTTAAACATACGATCTTTCGTACGGTGGACCCATTGTGTTAAGAGAAAAAGGACACTTGGACTGCAAATGATATAAATCTAGATTAACTGCCCACTGGTAAATGTTCTTTCATTCCACTTTGAGAAACATTCAAAAGCGTTAACTATTTTTGAGTGAACTCGTCTAAACTGTATTTTGAGTGTATCGCAAAACCCCTCTATACCAGACATTAAATTTAGTATAAATATCGGTCTTGGGGACAAGTGGCAGCTAATGCGAAAAGCTCCTAGAGGATCCCTTTATTAATAAACTGACTTGTAGGATATTCACTGCAGACACTGGTCAGATGGCACTTTCCTGAGCACTCTGATATAGGTCTACACTGCTTGCTTGTGTCTCCTTTTCAGGGTGCTAGATATAATGTTTACTGGTTTCAGAGCATATATATTACATCTAGCAGCATGTATTTTGGTGTTCGTTTAATTAAGTAGAGTATCAATCCATCATTATTATATTTGACTTTTTTTAACTCTTGTTTGTGTTATTTCAATCATTTAAAATCTTTAGCACTATGGTTTAACAATTTACATCTGTAAACATTGTCGTCTTCTCTAAGTTTCAAATTAGACTTTCTTTCATTTTCTGTTAAACATTTAAGTCGAGTGTCAAACAGTTTGGATCCTGATTGAGCCCAAGTTCCTTGGCATCTCATCTGAATCCAAACTGTTTGCAAAGATACTCACATATTCGTCTGTCATAGCAAGCCCTAATAGTCGCTTGTCATGGGGTGTGTCACAGCAGGCCCTAATAGTCACTTGTTGGCAACTGTGGTCTATCACAGCAAGCCCTAATAGTCGCTTGTCGGCAACTGTGGTCTGTCACAGCAAGCCCTAATAGTCTCTTGTCGGCAAATGTGGTCTGTCACAGGATCCCCTAAGAGTCGCTTGTCGGCAAAAGTGGTGGTGAAAGAATTAGCTTGTATTTACTTTCCGAGGACATTTTTTATCAAAACTTAGTACTATCATTATAGAGTTGATTAGTACAGGAATAGCTACAATTGATTGAAAATAAATGATTAGAAATAGCTACAATTGCAAATATTTAGATATAGCTACAATTGCACATGAATGTTTAGAAATAGCTCCAATTGACCATGACTGTTTAGCATGACAGTAGCGTGAAACTTCACAGTAGTCAAATATGTCTAACTGTGTATAGTTATAAGTATGTCTTAAAAAGAGGTAGTATATATCATTTTGTGTTATTTCAATACTTAACCCTTTCCCTGTTCTATGTTTATTCCAAATTTCAATACCTACTGCATATTCATGGACATAATAGTTATAATGAAATATGGAAGGTGGAACATTGTAGCCATTTAAGAAAGTAAAGAAATAGATCTATCAAATTATATTAGCAAACAGGACAGACTCTGGCTCTACTCTGTTTGCAGATGCGTGAAAACACGTCTATATGAGGGAAAGGGTTAAGCAATTTATAATAACATTTTTCAATACTATATTTCAGCACTTAACTAATTTATAATAACATTTTATATACTATATTTCAACACTTAACCATTTTAAAATAACATGTGTCTATTTATCAAACAGTTTGAATCCAGACGTAACCAACACAGGCAATTGAGAATTGATGTAGGTGACAGTTTTACAGTCGAGTTACTTGATGAAAAGGTTAACTCACATAATAATTCATGTTTGTTCAACAGGTCAACATAAATCTTTCTATATGTTTTTTTAATCCAGGTCACCGGCCCTATATCGGATAAGGCTAGACTTTATTTATAGCACCTAGTCCATTAAGGTGTCTTAATATACCAAGTGTTATATATAAACTAGTCTTTTTCGACCAAGTGCTAGTGATCCAGGCAATGAATTTTATACGCCTAAGTAATTTCATGAGTATGATGTATAAATGACACATGTCTCTGTAAAACTCACTTTTTGAAATAATTGTGATAAACAGAGCATTTGCTCCAAAAGAGCAAGGCCTTCCGTGGCCGAGTGGTTATGGTATTTGACTGACAATCCCTTAGCCCCATCACCGCTGTGGGTTCGAATCCCGGCCTGGGCATTTCATGTGAAGAAGCCTTCCACCTGGCTTGCGATAGGTCGGTGGTTCTAACTGGATGTTCTTATATGCACGAAACAGTGTAACTTGTTCAGTGCACAGAGCAACCTCTGGGTGTCTTCTTCCACCTGTAATTAGCTAGAAGTCGTGACATGACTGAAATACTGTTCAAAACGACATAAACCCGATAAAAACCAAAACCAAACCAAAAGAGCAAATGCTGTATTTATCCCTATGGTTTGAAAACTACATGTTGGTTTTGTTTTGTTTTGCTTTTTCATTTTCTAGTAAATGCTCATTTTCAGTAGATTTATTGAAAGAGGCTGGTCCTAAATATAGTCTATGAGGGAATGGGATAGCTATCTGTACTGTCTTTCTATGTATAGTCTATGAGGGAATGGGATAGCTAGCTGTACTGTCTTTCTATGTATAGTCTATGAGGGAATGGGATAGCTAGCTGTACTGTCTTTCTATGTATAGTCTATGAGGGAATGGGATAGCTAGCTGTACTGTCTTTCTATCTGAATATGAACCCTTCGTTCTATGAATATTCATGTAAAAATAATGACACCATGGATATGAACACAGAAACGCAGAAAAGTTTGATCTTTTTCGGAATTTACGTCGTTTTAACAGGATTGTGTATATAAACACCATTGCAAACAGAGTAGACCCAGATGAGACGGCTCATGTTGGAGACGTCTCAATAGGGTCTGATCTGTTTACTTATAGAAGTAAATAGATGTGATTCTACAGGTTATGTCAATGTAGACATACCATGTATTCATTTACCATTGAAAATACAGCTTATAAATACTCCTGATGACATTATTTTTTCGTGAATATTCAAAGGGGAAGGTTTAAGCAGAAGAGCACTTCGTTTTTTATTCGATGTGAGGTTAGCGTGACTCCTCGTGTTGTCTCTTCGGGTGGCGGAATGATCATAAAATAAAACTGGCAACAAATTTGCACTGGTTTTTGTTTACTTCTTCGCCATTATGGCATGATTAACCCCTCTGACATTGTGTGTACCACAGAATAATATCGTTTTGACCACAACTTGTCTAGGTGTCTCGTTCAAGCTTCTGGTCATATAAGTCCTACAGACCACTTACGGTATCAGACCTTTGGATCATGAGCTCTCTTGGAGACCGCAAGGATGCCGCGAGTTAATCGCAATGTTCAACGGGAGTGGAGCGGTGAGGGGATGGTGCAATTGACCTAAAATGAACAGACATGCCATTGCTTTTTTGAGCGTTTTAATCAAAATCTGGTGTCCACTGGGATTTTTCCCAAAAATTGGGAAAGCCATTGGGACCCCCCCCCCCCCCCCCCACCAAATGGAAAAGGCTAATTATTCTGCATTGGGAATGGGCCCTTTTAACGGACTCATGTAGGTGCATGAAAAGGGCCTGGTC
Source organism: Azorinus chamasolen (assembly GCA_963576725.1). Classification (NCBI taxonomy): domain Eukaryota; kingdom Metazoa; phylum Mollusca; class Bivalvia; order Cardiida; family Solecurtidae; genus Azorinus; species Azorinus chamasolen. The sequence continues at coordinate 100,943,013 of OY755237.1, forward strand.
CGTTACACTAGATATGTTCCCAAAACGTGCCAGCCTCCTCTTTAAATGGCTAGAAACGTAGCTCGTAGAGTGATATGCCACCGTTGACTTGCGGCACACTCGAGTATAAATGTACATGGACCCTCGTTTCTATCACGATCAAAACGTCCCTTGTTCGTAAGTCCATTATTAAAATCCATCTAATAAATGTCATTGCGCTGCGGGTATCCAGCAGCACAGAGTATGTAATGATTTGGTATGACCTACTTCTTTTGGCATTGGAGTAACATTTTTACGAAGAGCTTATGTGTTATTAACTATTTCGGTCCCAATCCGTTTCAGGCTTGGTCGTTTTGACCCCATTATAAAATATAATCCTGTTAACGCAAAATTTAGCCCAACCGATTCGCATTCAAAGATATGTAAATGGCAAATGTGGTATGATTAAACAGAAAGTACCCATATACGCCGAATCAAATCCAATAGACATATGGTTTTGATTCGGTGATTAATAAGCGTCAGATACCAGTATGTGCTGTATTATGATAAACAATGATGTCAGTAAGTATCCTGTTTAATTTGAAATTGTAAAGTCAATGCATGGAATTAAAAAGAACAATTTTGGTTCATTTTGAAATTGGAATTTTATTGCGATAAGAAACAAATAAGAGAACACACTTATCAAACAATAAGTGTACCGAACAAATATGAATGAGCAAACATACGTATCAAGCACGAAATATACAGAGCAAATAGATAAGGAACAAACAGCAATTATTGAGCTATATAGTGACATAATAAAAATATGTCTGATTTTTTTATTTCATAAGCAAATAGAACAGACCCTGATCTGATTGATCCTACAGGAGTGTCGAATCCGGGGCTGTTCTGTTTGCCAAGGTGTTAAAATGCATATGCACATACATAAGTACATATATAGCAAAATACGGCCACTAAATTGAAGTGTTTTATTTTAAAGGCAGGTGGTTGCTTAAAGCAATGTGAAAGTTAAACAGAACGCCCTAAATATCAACTAATTAACACAATTTAGTGGCCGTTATAGAGTATATAGCAATATAGAGATATATTGTCTGAAAAATCTGATGCACTGCGTGTGCGTGTATATTGTACTATATACTCCCAAGTCACGATGAAGTATTAGGGTATTCAGTTGAACTTCATAAAAATATTATTCATTAACACAGTAATTCCATTTTTGTTTTTATGAACTATACATGACTATTTGGAAAGAGGCGCAAGAATAGCGGCCCATAAAACCATTCAACCACAACGATTTGTGTGCAATTCATTTTAAAAATATGTGCAATATATTGATGTTAGTTCCAATGGTTTTAACTTTTATTAGCACCCCCTTCCAACTAGTTGAAGGGGTAACCTTCAATCACCCTGTCTGTTGATCAGTCTGTCTGTCCGTTCATCGGTATGTCCGGTTTTGTCCAAAGCATTACTCGGTCACCTTTCTATGAATATTTCTCAAGATGTGTGTACTTCTTTGCCATCACATGGCATTGTGCATTGTGCACCTGTGATTTTGGTCATTATCGCTTGACCGATAATACAGTTAGAGCATATTTTGACAATTTTGTCTTGAAGGAATGTGACGTAAGCTTTAGTAATATTAAATGGACAATACTTATTCAATATCACATGAACTTGTAAATCTCCGATTTGTGTCATGTTATCTTGACCAATCATTAGGGCATTCTTTATGAGCCCTCATATCGGAATCTGCGCTGTTAGCGAATTTAGAACAATATTTGTAAAGTATCCGTAGTTCCTAGTAAAACAATTCATTTTGGTGTCAAACATATCTGCATTGGAAAAATAAAAATTACTTGGTTTTGAAAGGATTGAATTATTTACATATTTCTATAGTCCCATTGTTGTTTTAGCTGTTTACTTACGGTACAAAGTATTGTATATTACACTGTTATGTTGTTATCACTGCTTCATAAAAACAAAAAAATAAAAACAAATGTTGCCCGTACTTTTTTGTGTAGATTAGATTGTTTCGAATGTTTATTTTTCACCTTTCCCCCACAGATACATTTAAACATATTTGCAGAGTAAATTTATATCTGTAATATCTTAATGAAGCTGTTTCATTTTCGTCTGCTACATTTAAAGATAATTATATTAAAATACTGTACATCTCAGTTAACACTACTATTGTCACTGAATATTAGTTTTCTTTCTATCTTTCCAGATGATTTATTCAATCAAATATTCACCAAAAATACACTTCTGTATAGATAAACGGAGAAAGGGTTAATGATTCGTGATTTTCCGCATGCTGTAATGATGAACATCAGTTTTTTATTTCCCTTTGCTACTCTTCAAAGAAAGATAGGTCCTTATTTCTTTTCACTAAATTAAGTTCATTCATATCATTAAACCAATGTAAACGTTTACCTGGTTGACATGTGCATCAGCGATAAAAACAAAGGGTTTCAAATAAAAAGAGCCATTCTTTTAAAACAAAACTTCTACCTTTTATCAAGAGCGAACAACTAATTTCCTCATTGTCATTTACTTAGTAGTTTTAATTATGCTATTTTCTGTGTTATATTATTTAGAAGCGTTTTTAAAACAAAGATAAATAATTATTACCTTTGTTGTTCCTTTTCTATACCCGACTTTTGCTCTTCTTATAACATTCTAGCATAATAAATTCAAATCAGTATCAGAAGACTAGCATTTCGTATATCCTAGTATACTCGGAATAAAACAAAGTGTTTTACCAGTGTTTATACTGTTTAAAACTACTTTGCTTTCAATGATAAAGTAATAAACAACATACATTTCACTCAAAACATCATTTAATACTTATTAAGCAAATAGGTTTACATGATATAATTAAGCTTTGTTTTGCCGCAGCACTTACTCACTTTGCTGTACATGCACTTGCAATGTGTACTTGTTTCTTACAAGGATGGGTTATGCTCCAAACTAATGCATGTCCTCAAGATTTGATTTTATGTATGTAATTACGCGGTCCATGCATAAATAATTATTTCTTCGCAAGGGGCTCTTAAACCGGATCTGATGGGTAAATAAGTTTTCGTTCTGTTTGGCAGGCAAAGGGTTTAGCATAACTAAACAGGGGATGCTGTCAAAACGATTAAAGTAAGCTTATTATACTAGAGAATGTTGTTTATCCCAGTTCCTCCTACTGACACCTTTTGGTGCCTTCTGAAACGATTGTGATAAATAAAGCGTTTGCTTCATGGGAGCAAATGCTCAATTTGTCAAAATGGTTTCAAAATTATTTAATTCTAAATATTTCCTTTTTTCTAATAAATTCTCCTTTGCAGTAGCACTTTTCGAGGACACTACGTCTAAAAGTAGTCTGGGGTAATGGGTTAACCCTTTCTCTGATATAAACGTATTTTCACGCATTTGCAAACACAGATCTGGGTCTACTCTATTTGCAAATGTGTGAAAACGCGTTTATATGAGGAAAAAGGTTAAGACATGTAACACACTTAAAATTGCCAAATGTCACAATATTAAGGCCCGTAATTATATCAATATTCATTGCATGCGATCAGTTGATTCAGGTTTACATCTTGATTAACCCTTTCCCTCATATAAACGTATGTTCACACATTTGCGAACCGAGTATACCCAGACCAGACGGCTCCTATAGGAACCGTCTAATCAGGGTATACTCTGTTTGCTAGTGGAATTTGAAATATATGTTTCTTTACTTTCTAAAACGGCTACAGTGTTCCACCTTCCATATTTTATTATACTATTTTTTCCAGGAATGTTCAGTAGGTTTTAAAATGTGTGATAAATATAAAACAGGGAAGGGGTAAACAAATGTACTGGCTTTTAATCTTAACAGTTCAGTAGCACAGAATGATAAAATGCTTAAGACAATACTTGCATAGGAGTGGGATTTACTACACAGCAATACAAATCAAGTTATATGGCGTCATAACTGCAGAAAAAGTAGCTGAATCACTTTTCGATTACTTTGAGAAAAATATAAGATATGAGTCTATACAATTGACCGTTAGCCCGCTATCTGCGACTTAAATCGCATTTGCAATATGATTGGATCCAGGTCCCGAGTGTGACCCAAGCTGTTTGACACTCGGTCAATCGTTTCTGCAGAAGTCACAAACGCATGATCGCAAAAATGCATGAGCTCCAAGTTTAGCAGACATCATTATTCTACAGCAGGAAAACAGCCAAGACCTGCTGGATATTCCGAGGTAATGAAAACATCAAAAATATGTGTTTGTGAAAGACTATGCCCCCAATATGGCCTTTGACCCTGAAGGATGATATTGACCTTGACATGTCACCCCTCAAACTGTGCAGGCGAATGAGATACGCATGCATGCCAAATATCAAGTATCTCTCTGCTGGTTCAAAAGTTAAGGCCAATGTTAAAGTCGGTGATTTGACCTATATATTTGACCTGACCTTGAAAGATGACCTTGGCATGTCAGGCTTTATGAGATACATATGCATGCCAAATATCAAGTCTCGTTTTGTAATGGTTCAAAAGTTATAACCAGTGTTGAAGTTACACATAAACAAACAACCAGACAGACAAACAAACAGATAGGACAAAAACAATATGCCACCCAAATCTGATCAGGGAGCATAATTATCATATGGGCCAACACCTCCTGCACATTCAGAGATGATAATCATAACATCAATATTATCGTAACTTCTAATTTTACGACAGTCGCTTAGATATCCGAAAGTACATTTTAGTGTATAACAATAAAGGCTAACTTAGTACAACAGAAAGTATGGTAAAGGTACAAAAATGAGTTATGCAGGAAACACCACATACAGAACAAACGGTCGCCCGAACAGCAACACAAGGAAACAGCAAATGTACATAACTAGAAAAACATCAAGAGACGCACAAAGACAAAACAAACATACAATAGGGGGAAGATGGAAGTACCGACTTGGAACGGTCAGTGACAAAAGTCACTGGGGGTTAAACCGGTTTATGGGCGCCCAACCTCATACTTATTCCATCCCCTCCCTAAAAGACAAACAGTGTAAATAAACGTATCCCCTCTCCGACTAATCTACAACAACCGCGACGGAAAATACAGTGGTAAAGTGTATGTATAACGAAAACATTTAAGTGAACAAACTGTATCCACCTATCGCTAGTGTACTCAATGATCGAGCTGCAAACAGAGTAACTGTAGAAAAGTAATAAAGGGTACGACAAAAACGAAATAGTACAGATATCCGACGTTCTCCTTCCATTTCTGGATTTAAGAGGTCGCCTTCATAGAGTACTAAACCTTTCTTGTCGGCGTACATGCAAAGAAGCCAGCGTGATTGCCAACTGTAAAAGGGTTCACAACCAAACATGCAGTATGTTGTAGTACTACAGGATCATATCCCTTTTTAATGATTTTTTTAACATATTTGATGAACAAAGTGAGAAAATGGGTATGTCCAATAATTTTACGAAGTTTGTAAATCACATCGCCATAAAATTCAGGATGTGAAATACCGTGTCGCAGAAGCGCCTTGAGATTAGATTGGTACTTGCCAATAAGCGAGATATTTCGATAGTAAAATTAAGAGAAAAAGTTTTTCTTAGTATATGGTATCTATATCCTTGCTTAAGCAGTTTTTCAGTTAAAATGAGATTTCGACTGTTAAAAGCGTCAATAGATGAACAAGCTCTAGCAAAACGAATAAGTTGAGATATATAAACACCGTAAGTTGGAGCACGGGGAACATCCCCGTCAAAATGAGGAAAATTTACAATATTAAAATCAAAATCATCTCAATAAGTTCAATTCCAGTTATCATCGTCCTATGTTAGAATTTGTCTAGGAATTTTGGAATTGTCTGATAAGGATCTGCTATGTTTGCACAGATCTGACAATCTACAGTTTCTATCAATACCAAAACAACCTATGTACATATTGTATTTTAAAACATCAGCTAATAAATATTCATGACGTCAATATTTCTCTATGAATATTAAATAGTTTACCCTTACCCAGCTAAAAAAAGATGCTGTATGTTAAAATTTTAGTCTGGTGTAACTTTGATAAATTCATTCTGGTCAAATTTTGAGAAACTCTTGATTGAGTGTCAAACAGCTGAAATCCTGATAAGAACCTGAATTACTGGGAGTCTCATCTGGGTAAAGGCTGTTTACCAATGCGAGTCAGTTCGGGGAGAGGGGATAAGGGTTAACCATTTCGGCGCCAAATTTCTACTTGTCGTCTGCAATCCATTTTTTTTTGTTAAATCATTCGGTACAATAAGGAAATGAGATAAATCAATACAACACTCAAACGAATAAAGCACAGATATAGAAAAAGAGATTGAGACAAAAAGTGAAGTTCCTGATCAGATGCCGCCTTATTAAGGCGGCGTCTGGTCTGGGACTACACTATTTGTCGTGGTGCATACAGCGACATTGGCGGTGAAATGGTTAAACTAGAAATATGTCCATAGGACACTGATGCCCCAACGCCTGAAGCGATTTACATGGATATCAAATTTGACCAGGATATAATGGTCACTAATATGTGTGTAAAGTTTGGTGAGGACTGGACAAATATTTTTCAAGAAAAAGTCCGGACAATATATTTTTAGAGTTAGTTTTGCAAATAAAGAGCCGCAACTCCTAAACGGTTGAAGCGATTTACATGGCTATCGATCTTGACCAAGATATAATGGTCACAAACATATGTGTAAAGTTTGGTGTAGCTTGGACAAACACTTTCTAAGAAAGAGTCCGGACATGATATTTTTAAATATAGTCTGAAAGAGGGAGATCCTTCGAAAGCAAAAGTAGCAATGCAAAAGGAGAAAATTGCAGACACAGTATTCCATTTTCAAAACTAATAACACCCCGAAACTATTATCCCGAAGGACCAGAAAATATAACAACACTGAGAATGAAGAACTGAGTGACTTTTTACGGTCGCCACACAAGCACTTAATACCTGCTGTTGTGAAGTAAATATAGTCTGAAAGCGGGGTTCCTTTTTAAGCAAAATTAGCAATGCAAAATGAGAATATTAATTTTTGCAAATAAAGGGCGGCTAAAACTCCTAAACGAATGAAGCGATTTACATGGCTATCTATTTTTACCAAGATATAATGGCCACACCCATGTGTGTAAAGTTTGGTATAGATTGGAAAGATACTTTCCAAGAAAAAAAAGCCCGGACAAATTCTTCCAGATATGCGTACGTATGTAGGGACAAGGGTAAAATTATATTAACCACCGATTTGTAGGGGCATAATAAACGGTAGCTAAATGCATGCCAAAAGTTATACAGAAACGAGAGTTTTTATTAGTTTCATCCAGCATTGTAGAGTTTATCTGCTGTTTAAACTTTTCGCTGCCAAACTCTGTCGTCTGCTAACTTTGTCGTCTGCTACAAATTTTCATCGTTTTAGTTTTCTTCATTTTTTTTCAAAAACATAGTAGCACTAACAAACAGTTTGGATCCTGATGAGACGCCGAGTTACTCGGCGTCTCATCTGGATCCAAACTGTTTGCATAGGTAATCACAGATCCGGCACTGGCAGCGAAAGGGTTAAAATATGTCCTTATGTTTATTCACGAAGTTGTCGCATGAATCCCCTGCGCCATGAATATTCATAAAAGAAATTAAGATATCTTGAATTGTAATTAGATTGTTTAAATTGGCATATTAACACATGCACCTTTTGCCAAAGCAGAAACTGTATATTCATATCTATATTATTTCATAAGCAAACAATGCAAACCCTGAACTGACGACTCCTGTAGGTGCGGTCTGTTCTGGATCTATACTGTTTGCAAGGCATTATAGAGTAGATGGTTAAAGAGAGAGTAATGTGTTACAGAATACCACTCACGCTACCATGTAAGTTATTCAGTGTCAGTAATATTCTTCTCGTTCGAAATTTTTTCTCGGAAACTCACTACACATATGTAACCATGTATACGTGAGCACTTTCTATTGTGCCACTGATACGTAGAATTACTCCACAATAATATACAATTCCTGTGTGGTTGGTTTTTACCCGGAGGTTTATCCCAGAAGGTCTGTGTGATGGGGTCTCCATTTTCAAACTCCCATGTTTTGTTTGCCTCTTCTCGCATTCCTTGTATCCAGAAGTCATTGCCACTGTAACCTGGAAAGAGTCAGTTATTTTTTCTCAGCGGGATCTCTCCGTACAATTAAACCCCTATAAACCGGAAGTTAAATATAGTATAAATGTCGGTCTTGGAGACAGGTGACAGCCTAATGCAGGGTGAAAGTCATGCAGAAAACTTCTATAGGAGCTTTCTACCTGACTTTACCCCGCATTAAGCAGCCAAATGCCTAAAAGAACTAAATTCATCGGATATTTGTACATCTCGTTCTGTACATCTCGTTCTTGTCGTACCCTTTAATAAATATTACTTTTCTACTGTTACTCTGTTTGCAGCTCTATCATTGAGTACATTATCGATAGGCGGATACAGTGCAATTCACTTAAATGTTTTCGTTTTACATTCACTTGTAGATTAGTCGGAGAGGGAATACGTTTATTTACACTGTTTGTCTTATAGGAGAGGTAGGAATAAGTGTAAGGTTGGGCGCCTTTAAAAAGGTTTAACCCCCTCCCCCCAGTGACTTTGTCACTGACTGTTCCAAGGCGGTACTTCCATCCCCAACTTATTGTATGTTTATTATGTCTTTCTGCGTCTCTTTATGTTTTTATAGATATCTACATTTGCTGTTTTTTCTTGTGTTGCTGTTCGGGCGGCTGTATGTTCTGTATGTGGTGTTTCCTGCATGACCCATTCTTGTACTTCTACTAGAATTCAGGGTTAGAGTGGTTTTTGCTGTATACCTGCACAATACATACACATTTTAATTGAACTTAAATGTGTCAGTTATATGTACGGCAAGTCTTGTTTATTAGAACGAATAATTCAGAAAAAACATTTGAAAAAGTAAGCAAGGATGTCTACGAGATAGTTCACCTTAAACAGTAAACTCTATCTAAACCGGACATTCAAGTTGTTAAAATTCTGGTCTTTAAGAAACGTGACATATGGAGTTTTTCAGCTATCCAGGGATCAAACCAGCGACTTTCAGCTCCATAATAAGCACTCTTACCACTCGTCCACAGAGCCTATCTAAACGAAGCCAGCTACCTTAAACGGTATAACTTATTATTGACTTACAATCTGGTTTAGAGGGGGTTTACTTCAATCATTAAAGTTGTAACTAGGGTAATACATTCTTATATTCCGTTCTATTGAATATGTTAAACCGTGATATTTACCATTTTCCGCGTTATTCAGTTTAGACGTGATATTTTCTTGTTGCTGTGCGGTTTCAATCCGAACCAGTTCTCCAGTTATGGAACATGCTTGAGCCGCCTCATGTTGCCTCAGTTTGTTTGTACAAATGGTGAGGTTTTGAGATCCTATTTGTTCAAAGTCACTCGACGATACTGGGCATCCTGTGAGCGAAAATAACCCATGTGTCAGTTATTTTCATTGAGGAACAACTTCTTAATATTATTCATTACAGAGTGATCTGTTTTTTACACATTTGTGTGTAGGAGCAACGTGTTTATACTATCTACATGTTAACAGTTTCGAAGGTTCGGTCTAATTCAAGACTTCCTTTCCATCCACTAGATCTACATAAGACGCTGAGTCACTGAAAAGACAGTTTCTATTGACAGATATTTGCATTCAATACGCTCAACCCTGTCGGTGATATGTTATGTCGTCTATAAAAGTCTCGCCTGCTACCTTTTACATTTTGTACTGTTCTTCTATTTTCTTTCAAGAAAAAAACCAGTAAAACCGTTTGGATCCTGATACTCCTAATGAAATGCCTAGACGCATCTGGCACCAAAGATAATATAGATTTAATACTAGTATTAAAGTAATTGTATCCCTTATATCACACTATCACAGGTTTAGCATTGAAATTGTTGCTTGACTTACTCGCAAAGCCTTAGCAGCCACATACTTTTCAAAAAACGCTTGGTGATTTATTAAACCCTTCGCTTGCTATTCACGTCAATATACGTACCTGTAAATAGTGACTACCCAGATGAGACAGCTCCTGTAGGAGCTGTCTCATCAGGGTCTGCACTATTTACAACTTGATTGTGCAACCAGTGCACTCCACAGCAGTGATTGCACAGCGAAATACTTGTACACAGTGAAGATATATGTAATTATACAACAGGGCATGGGTAAAGAAGGAGAAATGTGTTTTAGAATTCAGCAAGAGAAGGGTTAAGTAATCATCAAACAGAGGAGCGTCTTTACTCGTTTTAAAACACCGGTTAATCACCTATTGAAGTATTCGCGAGTATTTATTAATTTCGACGAAACATCATTGATTACGACCCAGAGCTGTAGATAAACGTGCGTACCCAAATACTAAAATTGTCATTTCTCCACCAAACCCTATACTGTGACCATTCTTTAGAATCGTTTTAGATTATTCTAAAGAGTGGTCCATGTATAGGGTTTGGTGGAGAAATGAAGTATCTATTCTTGAATATGTTTAAATTTACGCATCTTATCTGAACCTGTAGTTTTTAACATGGCTCTTTTAGACCTACAAATCATATGTACTCAACTGTGTGTAAGGACATGGTGTTTGCCAGTACCTATTGAATTCGTTGATGCATTAGTATTTTCCGCGCTGTTCCCTTAATCGTACATGGCACAAAGTTTCAACAGGGAACAAACTAGCTTACATACGCATTTTGCTAACAAAACGTAACTGAAAAAGATCACCATTAGGAAAGAATCTGAGTGTACACAAGGAAACGACAATGTCAACATTCAGACGGTCAAGCGTCAATATGATCAAGTGACTTACTCGCAGAGCATCTCGAGTTGCCATAATTCCAAGATCCATTGATACAGGTAATCCTGTACGAGGTTTCGCTACGAGATTCGTTCACTCCAAAGCCCTTGTTACAGGTGTACATACGTGTGGTCCCGTTCAGTATGTTCCCTTCAGATAAAGTGGCGTTATTATGGATTGCTGGTTCATCGCAATGCACTAAAGAAAAGTGATAAAACATCTCGTTAATTCAGTATCAAGAATAAATGGAGCTTTCTTTATTACTTTCGCTCTGCGTTTAGCAGCAACCTACGTTCAAAGACACGCTTGATGATGTATTAGGTAGTCTTCAAACAGAGGATCGCCTTTACTCTTTACTAGTTTCAAAACGACCGCTGGTAATTCACATATTGAAGTCTTCGTCAGTACTTGTTAGTTTCGTCGAAACAGTAACGGTTGTTCAAAGCTATAGATAAAGGTGCGTACCCAAATACTAAAATCTTCATTTCTCCACCAAACCCTATACTGTGACCAATCTTTAGAATGTTTTTACTAGGCGATTCTAAAGAGTGGTCATGATATAGTATTTAGTGGAGAAATAAAGGAGCTGTTCTTGAATATGTTTAAATGTATGCATCTTCTCTAGACCTCTGTTGTTTACGTTGATATTTTAGACGTTACTCAGCTGTTCATAAGGACATGCTTTTGCCAGTACTTGTTTTATTCGTTGATGCAATAGTATTTTCCCCTTTGTTCTCTTAACCCTTCTCTTGCTGAATTTTAAAATACATTTCTCCTTCTTTACCCATGTCCTGTTGTAGATTTACATATATATCCACTGTGTACAAGTATTTCGCTGTGCAATCACTCCTGTGGAGTGCACTGGTTGCACAATCAACTTGTAAATAGTGCAGACCCTGATGAGACAGCAGGGGCTGTCTCATCTGGGTATTCACTGTTTACAGGTAGGTATATTGAGGTGAATAGCAAGAGAAGGGTTAAGAGTGCATGGCACAACGTTTCATCAGGAGCCACACTAGTTTATACATTTATTATATTATCCATACGTAACATACAAGTTACTTACTCGCAGAGCAGCTCGTGTTGCCATACTCCCAAGATTCGTTGACACAAGTAATCCTGTACGAGAATTCGCTACGAGATCCGTTCACCCCAAAGCCGGTGTTACAGGTGTACGTACGTGTGGTCCCGTTCAGTAAGATCTCTTCAGATAAAGTGGCGTTGTTATGGATTTCTGGTTCATCGCAATTTACTAAATAAAAGTGATAAAACATCTAGTGAGTTCTGTATCGAGAATAAATAGAGCTTTCCGTATTACTTTCACTCTTCGTCTAGCAGACACATACGTTCAAAGACACGCTTGATGATGTATTAAGTACTCCTCAAACAGATGATCGTCTTTACTAGTTTTAAAACGACCGCCGGTAAATCACCTAAGTCTTCGTCAGTACTTATTAATTTCGCCGAAACATTAGTGATTGTTAAGAACTGTAGATAAAGGTGTGTATCCAGATACTAAAATCGTCATTTCTCCACCTAATCCTATACTGTGACCAATCTTTAGAATCGTCTCTCGTAGAAACAATTCTAAAGATTGGTTACAGTATAGGGTTTGGTGGGGAAATAAAGGAGCTGTTCTTGCATATGTTTAAATTTACGCATCTTATCTCGATCTCTGCTGTCTACTTTGCTGTGGTCCCATTCAATAAGTTCCCTTCAGATAAATTGGACTTGTTGGGGGCTTTCTGGTTCATCGCAATGTACTAAACAAAATTGACATATTTTGCTCATAAATTCGGAACCAAATAAAGTGAGTGAGTTTACCTTTCAGACATCGACCACAGCAAAATCACCGTTTTAAAGCAATCTATAAAACATTGATGGTGTCATTCTTTAGAATTCGTTTTATTTGTGACTCCACATTGGGTAGCTTCTGCCTAATATTATTCGTCACATAGTTGTAGTCGTCATGCTATTTACGAATGCTTCAGACTGACCATTCTCTTTATGTATACTATACGATAACCTCCGTTTCTAGAAACAATATGATAAATACTATATGATACTTCTTTGTAAATACTAGTCCAAATAAATATGACTATACATTTTGTACTATTGTTTTATTTTATTTAAGGGCGTCTCCCTTTCTTGCTTCGCTTGGTGACCATTCGTCCTCTCCTACACACACGCTCATGTACAAATTCGTAGTATTGCTATAATATTGCGTTGTAAATTGAGTCTGAAATACAGGTCATATTTACAGATAAAGTTGCGTACTTAAATACTTAAATCCTCACCAAACCCTATGCTGTATCCACTCTTTAACATCGTCTTGAAGAGGCGGTTCTAAAGAATGGTCACAAAATAGGAGTTGGTGGATAAATAAAAAGTAATTTTTGAAAATGTTTTAATTTACGCATCTGAACGGGACCTTGTATAGAAACAGGGGATAATCACACTGTAACCGCCGACACTGGAGATCACATAGGGAGAGAAATAGTTTGGAAAAGCGTTTCGTCAAACCCCTCTTAAACAATGAATATTCAGGTAAGAAGTATTACATGTATGATAAGTAATTGATATCAATATTACAATATGAAAAAGAAACGCTTGGCCCTAGTAATAAGTGTAGAATCAGGTCTGTATACTATCCATAAGTAAACGGAGCAAACTCTGATCAGACGGTTCCTAAAGGAGCCCTCTGATCTGGGCGTACTCTGATTGCACATGCGTGTAACAATGTGTAAATCGTTATAGAAATATATTACATTAATTTCATTTAGTGGGAGCTAACCCATTACATGTACCTGCTAGAGGTGCAGGTTTTCACATATACTAATGGAGTGGCTGTAAGAGATATCTGGTCATGTGCTACCATGTTTGTTATTGAAACGTATACAGTAGAACCTCTATAAACCGGACATTAAATTTAGTATAAATATCGGTCTTGGAGATAGGTGACAGCTTAATGCAGGGTGAAAGGCATGCAGAAAGCTCCTCTAGGACCGTTCTGCGTGACTTTCACCCCGCATTAAGCAGTCACCTGCCTAAAAGTATCTAAATTACTCTCTACTAGAATTCCTTTTTAGAGGGGTTTTACTGTATATCTGATACACTATTTTCTGCCATAGTAAAACATTGCTGTGTCAAGCCCATTTTAACAATAAATCTAATTAATATTCATGAGGTCAATATTTTTACATAAATATTGAACAAGGAAATAGTTAACTCCTTTATATACAGAACAGACAGAGATAGGAATGTTACTGTAGCATGGAGCAAACGGTTAAAGAACCATTGACAAAAATGGTTCAAAAGTAGCAGACTAAAGATTCTACCTGACTATTACAGACACGATGGAAGTAGCAGACTAAAGATTCTACCTGACTATTACAGACACGATGGAAGTAGCAGACTAAAGATTCTACCTGACTATTACAGACACGATGGAAGAAGCAGACTAAAGTGTCTACCTGACTATTACGGACACGATGGAAGTAGCAGACTAAAGTGTCTACCTCAATATTACAGACACGATGGAAGTAGCAGACTAAAGTGTCTACCTGACTATTACGAACACGATGGATGTAGCAGACTAAAGATTCTACCTGACTATTACAGACACGACGGAAGTAGCAGACTAAAGATTCTACCTGACTATTACAGACACGATGGAAGTAGCAGACTAAAGATTCTACCTGACTATGACAGACACGATGGAAGTAGCAGACTTAAGTGTCTACCTGACTATTACGGACACGATGGAAGTAGTAGACTAAAGATTCTACATAACTATTACGAACACGATGGAAGTAGCAGACTAAAGATTCTACCTGACTATTACGAACAGGATGGAAGTAGCAGACTAAAGTGTCTACCTGACTATTACGAACAGGATGGAGGTAGCAGACTAAAATGTCTACCTGACTATTACGGACACGATGGAAGTAGCAGACTAAAGATTCTACCTGACTATTACGGACACAATGAAACAAGTTCATGCCCGCTCTTTATTTCCATCGAATAATAGAGAAGATTGTTCCAGACGACAAATTTCACCAGGACTTCATCGATATTTTCCGATTTACATTAGATAAATGTATTGTTTACGCATCTTTACCATAACGCTGGCAAAACAAATCGTCTTCTAAATTGTAGTCTGCTTCACGTTTCAAAGCCGAGTTTTCGTCAATTTCTTTTCAACACTACAATCAGAGTATTAAACAGTTTGGGTCCTGTGCAGGTACTCGCCGAGTTACTCGCCGTCTCATCTGTATCCAAACCGTTTGCAAAGTTTATCACGGATTCGCCAGTTGCAGCGAAACAGTTAATACAGATTATCTCCCTTTTTCTAAAATTGCTCATAGCAAAATAACAACTAAAACTCACTCTTGATACATCTTGGGTGATGACTCCAAAGTCCTGTGCTAAGACATTCGGTTCTATCATTCCCTGTGACTTCTACGAACTTGTCTGCGCATCTAACCCTCAGACGAGAGCCAACGTGATACATGTTTCCTAAAACTTCTCCATTCGACAGGTTTCGTCCATATGGCTGACATTCTATTAACATAAATGCATATCTAGCATTTATTCCATTTCAAAGGATGGTTGTTAATTGTGCAGTAGTTTCTATTGTCTATAGTGGATTCCCCGACATTTGTTTAGTGCGTCCAAAGATAGATTAACCCTTTCCTCCATAAAGACGCCGTTCTACGTCTCTGTAAAAGTCACCTTTTGAAACCATTGTGACAAATAGAGCATTTGCTCCATAAGGGCAAATGTTCTATTTATTACAATGATTTCAAAACTACACAATTCTATTTTTTCCTTTTTCTCCAGTAAATGCCCTTTTGGGAAGATTTATTCAAAGAGGTTAAGTCTAAAAATAGCCTATGCGGGAATGGGTTAATATACAGTGTAACCTCTCTAAAGCGTCCACTTAAATGATAAACACATGTTTCTTTAAAAACGTGTGGATGCTTAACGCAGAATAGAAACCATGAAAAAATGCTTCTTAGAACTTTCTGGATAAATTTCTCTATGCCAGTATTAGACTATTGGAAAGACCTTTGTATGGAGGTTTTCCTGTAACCTTTAAATATGCATTCGTCAGATTCTTTAATTACTACTCGATCTTATCTTAAATATTCTGAACGACATATTTTCTTACTGCTATACAGTTTATTACATAATATTTGACAGAGCTGAACAAAACATTTTCATATAGAACCAAACGTTCTGCTTCTGTGTGGGACTTTCCTGTATATCTTATTTCATATCAAATACTTAAAAAGTGTCGCCATTTCTCCACCAAACCCTATACTGTGACCACTCTTTCGAACTGTCTCTTCGAGACGATTCTAAAGAGTGGCCATAGTATTGGATTTGGTGAAGAAATAAAGGAGCTATGATTGAAAGGGTTACACTTTACCAATCCTATCTGGACCTCTAGTTACAACCACTGTAGTACCAACTCCATTGTGAGTTTAGACAAAGACAAAGCTGTAAATCCACATCGTTTGCACTGACTGTCGTACAAAAATCTTGAGAAAGTTTGGTGTTTATTCTTTCATATTAAATGTACTCAATTGCTAAATGCCACATGGGTTTTAATCTCTTGTTCTAGAATTCATTACAAACCTAGATACAAGAGGCATTTCATAAAGGGGCCCTTATATCATTCTTGTTCGTTTGTCCAGCATTGTCCGGCATTCTGAACGTCAGACTGTTTATCCGCCCATATAGATTATAAAACCAGTGTTGCTTGGTGTCACTCATTTCATATGTCTTGTCGGTTATGATTAATGTTCACACCTTTCGATGCTCATTGGAATACTCCATTAACCCATTACCTCATAGGTTATTTTTAGATACAACTTCTTTGAAGTAATCTACCGAAAAGGAGCATTAATTAGAGAAAGGGAAACTTTTAGAATTTTGTAGTTTGAAACTATTGATAAATAGAGCATTTGCTCATATAGGAGCAAATGCTCTATTTATCATGATAGTTTCACAAAATGACATTTACAGAGTCGTCAAAAGTCGTCAATATGAGGGAAAGGGTTAAACTATAGATTCCACACAGGATGAAAGGCTTAAACTTGCTAAATGATTTTGAATAACAAACACTGCAGACCTTAATCAGAGGATATACTTTCAAAGGAAAGCCCTGCAGTATTGGTCTAGTGAGAACACTAAACAATAGGCGTTTAGTTCAATGTTCTAAGACAATCTGTTATGTAATACATTCCATATCATTTTCGTGATCAATTTTCATACTTTTAATCAGTTGGAAGAGGACAACACGGTATCCTTAGAACGTCCGACCGTAACACTTTGTATGCCCTATTAATTAGTAATTAAACAATACGCCTTTCTACGCCTCTGTAAAAATCACCTGTTGAAACCATTGTGATAAAGAGAGCATTTGCTCCTATAGGAGCAAATGCTCTCTTTATCACAATGGTTTCAAACTACAAAATTCCAAAATGATCCTTATCTCTAGTAAATGCTCCTTTTTGGTATGTTTGTTCAAAGAGGTTGGGTCTAAAAATAGCCTATGGAGGAATGGGTCAAGAAACTCTTTGACCTAGAGTGGTTGATCGTCGTGTAGACTGTAGAGCCCGTTTTTTACAAACGATCGTACGACATAAAATATCGTAGGTTCTAACATATGACAATCGCAACAGGAAGTCGTATGGCATTTCTGTCGTATGAAGTTAACCCAAATTGTCGCATAATAAAATGCGTGGTGTTTTCGGCTATGGGAATAGTAATGAATTCCATAAATTAGCACTTACGATGGGCTTGGTCGTACGGTTTATGTTAAACCAGGACTTAGTGTTATTCAGTAAAACCTCTCTATAACGGCCACTAAATTGTGATAATTAGTTGGTATATAAGGGCAGGTGGCTGCTTAAAACAAGCTGAAAGTAAAACAGAACGCTCCTATACTTTCACCGTGCTTTAAGCAACCACCTGCCTTTAACACAAAATACTTGATGTAATTTAGTTGCCGTTATGGAGAGGTTTTACTGTAAGTGTCTGCGTTATAGGCGGTACCATAACAATGTTACAAATGTTTATGTTTGTTTGTATCGACGTCTAATCAGAGCACCAGATAAAGGTGCGTACTCAAATACTAAAATACAGAGCACCAGAAAAAGGTGCGTACTCAAATACTAAAATACAGAGCACCAGATAAAGGTGCGTACTCAAATACTAAAACCCTCATTTCTCCATCAAACCATACACTGTGACTATTCTTTAGAATTGTCTAGGAGAGACGCTTCTAAAGAGTGGTCACAGCATAGGTTTTGGCGGAGAAATAAAGAAGTTATTCTTCAAAATGGTTAAATTTGCGTTTATTATTTGGACTGCTTTAACAGAACATCAGCTATATCGCGATGTCCAACTTATTACAGGTGGAGGAAAGGTGTATGGAACAATTACATTGGGAATGTATGCAACATCTCTGGTTTACTGACAAATCTCCAAGTCTCTTTGTAGTATATGCGGTGTCTATATATGTTTATTTGCAGACTTTTAAATGTGTTTGAGAGAAGAAATGGCTGTTTAAACTGAAAATACGGTGTATGAATGAAGTTATTTTTTTGTTTTCATTAGAAATGTTTAACGAACTTGTATGACAACACAGTAAACCTATCACGACCATTCAAACCCGCCAATGTTGTGCGTTTAGGCAGGTAGTTCCCTAATGCATGATGAACTAATGCAAAAAGCTTCCAATTCAATTTTCTACAGTATTTTGGTTCTGCATTAAGTTACTTTTTAAAGTTTTATAGCCAAAGTGAGTTTGCTGTATGTTAATAGCTTACATTTATCGTGTATAGAAAAATAATTTTCAACTAGTGCTTCAACTACATGTATATTCATACTACATGTAAATAAATGTCAGATCTGTCCCATATTTGATGAAACTTTCACTGATTTTCGATTCGATGAAACTTTTGGGGATTTATGGACCGTGTGTCAAACAGCAGGGATTCTGAAGAGACGCCAAGCTGTTTGCAAATGCCAGTTAACCCATTCCCTCATATTGACGCATTTTGACGCCTCCGTAAAAGGCACGTTGTGAAACCATTGTGATAAATAGAGCATTCTCTCCTATAGGAGCAAATGCTCTATTTATCACAATGGTTTCAAACTACAAAATTCTAAAACATTTCCTTTTCTCTAGTTAATGCTCCTTTTCGGTAGATTTATTCAAAGAGGTTGCATCTAAAATAGCCTATGATGTAATGGGTTAAGACGCACTTAGCATGAGAAGAGTAAATAATGTAACAGTAAACAGCTAACTAACAGCTAACAGTAAACAGCTAACTACCAGCTAACAGTAAACAACTAACCTATTATTTCAGTTTGATTACTCGTCTGATTGCACCGTTCCTTTGGTTTGCAGTTTGCACTTTCCTGAAAGTCAAACACAAGTAAATATTAATACATATTTATTTGGATTTATCAAAAGAAGATTCCTCATCCAATGCATTAGTTGCATCAGCTTTGGTACTTCTGAAATTAGCATAGAAAAGTATTCGTCTCCTGCTTTTCACTCGTCACTAACTTTCACAAGCATCGTGCCCTTATTAAATCAAGTGAACACATTGCCAAAGATTGAAGGCAAATGACTGTTAAATGTTACAATGAGTTGTTTTAGAAATACATCATTCATAAGTCCGATAAATCTGTAGCACAATCAAAGAGATACATTTTACCCCCCCCCCCCCTCCCACCCCCGTCTGTAAATTGATTTAGACACGGAGAAGAAAGCGAGAGAAATCTCACAAAAGTTGAAGTGATTTCAATAAATGGAACCAACTACCGAACATCGGAAAGTATGCAACAACGATACAATCTCTATTGTATTTAACCTTTAGCCTGCTGAGCAAATTATTTTTACAGAATTCTACACCTACTACATTTTCCATAATCAATTTGTCTACCAAAATGCAATCAGGTTGTCAAACTGTTTGGATCCTGATGAGACGCCGAGTTACTCGGCGTCTCATCTGGATCCAAATTGTTTGCAAATGTATTCACTTATACGCCCATAGCAGGTTAAAGGTTAAATAATGTATCAAAAGAAACACATGTCGTTAGCCCTTAACATCTGAATAATTAAAACTGGTTCTTCCAGTTCTGAATATTAGTTTAACCCTATACCCCATAAATATGCCTTTCTATGCCCTTGCTAACAGAGTAGAACCAGATCAGAAGCTCCTATATGAGTTGTCTGATCAGGGTCTGCTCTGTTTGCTTACGAAATAAGATATATATTATTCTGCAGTTTCTGTCGTGAACAAAATTCCCTGTATCCATGTTCCATTATAAAAATATTAATCTACTGTAATGTATGTTCATGATACCCAACTCACTCACTATCTCATGATACCCAACTCACTCACTCACTCACTCACTCATGATGCCATTATTTTGCAAGAATGTTTGTTGAGTAAAGAGTTAAACAAATTTTGTATCAAAATGTATCACTGAAATAACATTTTTTATGAAAAAAATGTTATTTCAGTGATACATTTTGATACATCTGGGTCTTCACTGTTTGCAAATATCTTCCTCACTCGGTATAAGCAAGGGTTAAGTATGTTTTAACAAAGATTTACCATTATAATGATTATTATTATTATACATGTTCGGGTGAATTTTAATCCAATACAATCCAATATTTGCAAAGCAAGCAGTGTAAGTTTATCCTTATCCCGATAAGTCCAAGCTGTCATTTTGCAAACAAGCTTAGAGCAACAGATAAATGTGCGTATTCATATCCTAACATCGTCATTTCTCCATCAAACCATATCTTGTGGTAACAAAATATGGTTTGGTGGAGATATAAGGGAATAATTCTTGAAAATGTTTTAATGTATGCATCTTACCTGGCCCTCTGAGAGTGCATACAGACTAGACTACGTCTCATACGGATCCAAAACTGTTTACAACATTAACCCTTCGCTTGCTGAATTTTAAAACACATAGTTCTCCTTCTGTACTCATGCTCTGTTGTATAATTACATATATATCGTCACTGTGTACAAGTATTGTTCTGTGCAACCACTGCTGTGGAGTGCACTGACTGCACAATCAACTTGTAAATAGTACAGACCCTGATGAGACAGCTCCTGCAGGAGCTGTCTCATCTGGGTCTTCACTATTTACAGGTAGGTATATTGACGTGAATAGCAAGCGAAGAGTTTATTACTGGAAATCATGCAAATGCTACCACACGCTATGTTCTAATGTGGCGGTTATGCTAGCACACTGTGGGCGTGCTCCTTATTTCGAGACGCCGTTGTGATCGAAGAGAAAGGACCCCCGTGAAAGAATGAATTCCACAGAGGATAATCTACATTTGACCCGGATTATAAATGTCTACATCGATTTTGGGGTTATCATTCTACGAAGACATTATAGTCCTGGTCAGCTTACGATGTAGAATATCACCCCTAGGATAACATATCAATGGAACGTCATTATTCTGCATTACACCGGTCATTTACCATAGCCTCTCTAGCAACGTGCACACAACTCCGACCGCCTGTGGCCACGACCGCCCCACTGATTGACTTCAGTAGTACACACTTCTGCTCCTTTCTGAAATAATTCACCGCCTTACACCAAGGTCTAGAGGCACAGTTGTTCTTGCATTTTTTTAAACTTTGCAGATACAGATTAGTTCCGTCCGAATTCAAGTATTCACAGTCTGTCCTTTCAGTGGTAAGTCCTTCTCCAAATTGTGCAAGAATGCTCCACATCAGAGTCGCCGCGAGGAAACAACAGCAAAGGGTCTCTGTACAAAATACACTAAACGCCATGTCATCAAACGAAAGGGATCATTCCAGCATATACCTCCTTTTCATAAAAAGTAAGCGTCGCGATAGGTGTTTCCGCTATTCTGAGTCGTGTAACTGGAAATCAAACGCACGTGTTGCCATGCAAACAGACCAACTATCACTACGGAAGCCTCAAATCTACACTGTTTGTTAAGATGGCGCGTGAGACGTTCGAAGATAATCAGTATCAAACACAGTGTACCTAGACAGCTACCACTTTTACAATGCGATGAATAATTGGTTCGACAACTCGGTGGCATCTAAACTTTTCTGGTGTCGTGGCTGAATCGTTTTGCACTTCAGCACTATTCATGTAATCAATATCATTCGTCAATATTAATAGTATCGTTGACTAAAAAACTCAAAGCTGAAGTACATTTTTCCGTTCGATACCATTTTGCCTAAACATAAATTAAACGCCCTTTACTCCAGATGTTCACATTTTTACACCTTTGCAAACAATGTAGACCATGATGAGGCGCCGAATCATAGACGCGATTACTGGTGTGAGTGCTAACTGTACGTGGCACACCAAAATATGCTTCTCGCTGAGCGGGTCTTGCATAGCAGACTTAGCATAACAATTCACAATCCCAGTAACCAAATGACCACTTTAAATGTTTGATGGCATATTTGCATCACCTTCCGCAACAGTATGGCAGGTAAACAGAGAAACACACCTCGGCTCCATTTGAATATGGATATTATTGTATTGTGAAGTCACCTGTTTCATTCAAAGTTTTGTAAGACTTCGTTTGAGGTATTCAGCGAATGCACTTTACGCCCATTTAAGTGTATAATTATTCCAGGAAAACAATCACCTAGAAGCTGGCATCCGAAAAACTCACACTCAGCACCCGTGCGAACCTGGATTGCTTGCACTTTAAACATGCAAATCCTCCTCTAATTATGCATGATTCCACCAATGAGATGTATAAACCAGTACAGTTTGCAATGAGCTTGGCAATTAGATTGAATCCCGATCAAATCGCTCCATAATTGTGGTTTAGATACACAAGAGTGTCATGAATATATAATGGATCTAAATCGCTTATTTCAGGTTTTAAGTTAACCTTTTATTTCATAGATACGCCGTTTCATGCCTATGCAAACAGTGTAGATCCAGATCAGACGACCCTTGTATGAGTCGTTTGACCAGGATCTGTTCTGTTCGTTTATATTATAATATAGATATGCTTACATTTGTATATTGTTTCTGCCATGAGTTATTATAACAATTAATCTAATTAATATACATGATGTTATTATTTCGTACATGAATATTCATGGAGTAAAGGGTGAACAGAACATTAGAATCAACAAGATGTGTGATTATTTTACTAAACCAATACATGGAAAGCAAGCTATACCTGGTGCATACAGAACATCTGTATTGTTAGTTTGGATCCGGGTTGCATGCTTTAACCCATTATCTCTTTGAATAAATCTACCGAAAAGGAGCATTTGCTACAGAAAAGGAAAGTTTTAGAATGGTGTAGTTTTGAAATCACTTTGATAAATAGAGCATTTGCTCCATAGGAGCAAATGCTCTATTATCACAATGGTTTCCATAAGTGACTCTTTCAGAGACGTCAAAAGCCGTCGGGGTTTATGCTTTAACAGTACATGTATTTCTGTGTTATCGTGAAGCCCAGCTGAAGCCACCGATGTAATCAAAATGGCTTGAAGTTGGCTTGTGGAGAGGCGACCAACGAACATTTTTTGAACAAAATTTGAAATAGACAAGTTACTGCAGAGAAGACTGAAATTCAATATAGATATAGCCGTATATATGTCAAACTAGCCCTGTCCCTAACGACATTGTTTATGGCAAACTAACCTTATCCCTAACGTTAGTGTTTATGACAAACTAGCCCTGTCCCTGACGTTATTGTTTACGGCAAACTAGTCCTGTTCCTAGTGGCATTGTATATGGCAAACTAGCACTGTCCCTAGCGGCAGTGTTTATGACAAACTAGCCCTGTCCCTAACGTTATTGTTTACGGCAAACTAGTCCTGTCCCTAGTGGCATTGTATATGGCAAACTAGTCCTGTCCCTAGCGGCAGTTTATGACAAACTAGCCCTGTCTCTTGCGGCAGTGTTTATTGCAAACTAGCCCTGTCCCTAACGACAGTGTTTATGACAAACTAGCCCTGTCCCTAACGACAGTGTTTATGGCAAACTAGCCCTGTCCCTAACGACAGTGTTTCTTACAAGTGTAGCAATAAGGAAGCTGATCCACCAAGGATTATTTCTGTACAATAGCAGTGTCTGATGGATATATTTCACTATCAAGCCCGATATGGAAAACAAGTCTCATTCCCGGGGACAAGTTTTTCTAGCCTTAGAATTTGTTTTTACGAATTTGGTAGAGGATCAAAGAAGACTAATTTCTATAAAACAGCAGTTTCTAAATGGAAAACGTTTTAAACTTATTACGTTGTAGCAATACAATATAAGCTCTCTAAAAGCCCACGTAATGATTAATCATACATTGTATATGTCAATTTGGAAGTTAAAGACAGGTGGTCGGTTAATGCAGGGCGCAAGCTAGGCTGACAGTTCCTGTAGGACATTTTTGTATACAACTTTCTGCATTCAGCTATTATCTGCCTCTTTGACCCAGATGAAACCTCTTATGGTAGGTCACTTTAGGGTGTATACAGTCGCTTTAGAGGGGTTGTACAGTAGAAACTCTTAGTAGACCCAGATCAGACGATTCCTGTAGGAGCCTCTGATAAAGGTATGTCCTGTTTGTTTATGGCATAATGAATATCTGGTTACATGTATACCGTTTCTGCCATAGACAAAAAGTTATACAGTACATGTATATGCAAACGCCACTATAGAAATTCATCTTATCAATATGCATGATGTCAGTATTTCTTCCATGAATATTCATGGGGTAAAGGGTTAGGCAGGCGTCTGTTTTGAGCAGGATAAGATTCGTGGAGTTTGTTAGAGGATCAAGTAAGAATCGTTTCTGTACATGTCAACTGAAATCAAAAAGCAGCAATTTCTGAGAAGCAGGTGTTCATTTTAATCTGGTTGTCATGGCAACAACATGTCTGCATTGATTACATGGATTTATATCTGAAGAAATCTGGCAGAGGATCTGATCATTCCTCGAGGTGTTATTGACATTGGTCCAGTATTATTGTCGTTCTGTTCTATAAAGTAACTGTTGACGCCCGGCCCGCACGACGTACGACGATGAACCATGAACATTGGCACTCGTCCGATCACGACGAGGGAGCACGAACGTAGGCATTGTCCCGATCACTGTTGGCCCTGATAAACAGACAACGATGGACCACGAACATTGATACTGCCCCAACCACTGTTGGTTTTGATCAACAGACGACGATCGACAGATCACGGACATTGGAACTGTCCTGATCACAGTTGTCTCTGATCAACGGACAACGATGGACCAAGAATATTGGAACTCGACCGATCACAGCGATAGGCCACTAACAGAGGCACTGTCCCGATCATGTTGATCCTAATCAACGGACGATGATTGATCACGAATATTGTCACTCGTCCGATGACAACGTTGGACCACAAACATTGGTTCTGCTCCGATCACTGTTGGTCCTGATCAACGGACGAGCAATGACCTCGAGTATTGGCACTCGCCCGATCACGGTGGTGGACCACAAACATTGTCACTGCCCCGATCACTGTTGACCCTGATCAACGGACGACGAAGGACAATGAAAATTAGTACTGCCCCGACCACCGTTGGTTTTTATCTCAACAGACGACGGTCGACAGATCACGAACAGTGGCACTGTCCCAATCACTTTTGACCCTGATCAACGGACGACGATGGACCACGAATATTGTCACTCGTCCGATCACGGCGATGGACCACAAACAGTGGCACTGTGCCGGTCACTGTTGACTCTGATCACCGACGACGTTGGAGCACGAATATTGTCATTCGTCCGATGACGACGTTGGACGATAAACATTGGTTCAGTCCCAATCCCTGGTGGCCCTGGTCAGCGGATAACGAATGACCACGAATATTGGCACTCGCCCGAACACGGCAATGGACCACAAACATTAGCACTGTTCCAATCACTGTTGCTCCTGATCAACGGACGACGATGAACCACGAAAATTGGGCTCTGTCCCAATCACTATTGGCACTGATAAACGGACGACGATAGACTCATATGACTGAGGCTGGTGACAGTAAAAGCGGAGATGAATATATGCATTATACCATGAACATAACATACGTTTTGATCGAAGTTCAATCTGTTTGGCGAGTTAATGAGAATAAAGCTACAGACCAGTGTTCCCACTAACCGTTCTCTGATTTGTATTTGCAAACAGTTTGGATATTGGTGAAACGCCGAATAATTCTGCGCCTCATCAGGACCCACGCTGTTTGACACTCGGTCATTTTTCCAAAAGTGTTAAATTTGCACCAGGTCTTTATTTTATTAATTATATATTAATTATATTTTCATCGGCGTAATGGTCAACAGCTATTTGCTTGAATCACTCGAAGGCAAAATCCTAACAATGTGCTAAAACCAGGCGCGGATTTAGAGGGTGAAGCTGGCCTTTCAATATGCCCAAACAAATTTTTTGGAGTAATTTTCACAACTTAACAACAGAATTTAAAACATTTTGCATAACGTATCTAGATATACGTGTAGATCTAATTATTGTTTTCAAAGTTTTGAAGATGTGCAACTGCCTAACAGTCAATTACGCTCTTTCTCAACATGCATTACAAAGACATTAGTGATGTCATCCAACTTTTAACAAATCTACGCCCTGGATCCGCACCTGAAAACCATTTCGCGAATTAACTATTACAATGAACCACTGACACATTGCTGGTCAATATTTATATTTAACTTTGTGATTACCTTTGCAAATAGTTTTGGGATCTAGATGAACCTCATATTTAGAATGGTTGACAGTGACACTCTGATTCAAAACTCTGATACTCTGATGAAGTTTCGATAGGAAAGGAAAGACTTCATTGAAAATTGCAGAAGATAATATTTTTATATTTACTTATTGAGGTTTAAGAATGTACAGTTAAACTTCGATATCTCGAACTCCGATAATTCGAACATCAGGTCAACTCGAACTAAAAAGTTCGATCCTCCCGAAACAGAATTGCTTTAAAATTTGCAATAAGGATATCCGGAAACACATGTGACAGCTCAATGCATCCAGTGTTAATTTAGACATGCATTTAGCTGTATACTCGATAAATTGTCCAGATTAGAAATCGGATAACTCGAACTTCTGTTATCATGATCTAATTTGTATAATCCCTTGAAGTTCGAGATATCGAAGTTCAACTGTAGTTGCAATCTATGCCCTTGGTTTATTGAATCGAAAGAGATGTGAAACACTAGCGGTTGAATGAATCTATTTCTTAAATGCAACTTTGAAGCATTCCTGACGTAATAAGGTCAACTCCAAAACATGAAAGAAAACCAAGCTAAATACATGTATAATACTTTGTGATAAATACAGTATAGGTGTCTTGAAAAGCATATGGTTGCTGAATGCAGCACGAAAAAAATGGCAAAACGTTCATGTAGGAAAGTTCTTTCTTGTCCAGCATTAAGCTACAACCTTTAATTTGACTTCGTTAGATTACCGTTATTACTTATTTAAAAACGCCACAATGACAAGCTATTTATATTTTCCATTCCATTACAAAAACTGTTAGAATTATTAACAAACAACTAATAATAGATAAACCTTTATAAATTACAAATTACAAATATCTTAGCCTTGTTTAATAGCATGGACTGTCACTATCAAATCATCGCGGTCTACAGACAGCTGCCCCAGGAGTCCAATCCTCGTCAAATTCTTTCAAACAAGAAACGGTTGATGCAGAGCATCAACGTCGCCGAAAATAGTGTTTCAACACCATGTTGTGTAAAGATCGATGTACTTCAGGCAAGCTACCTTTATTTGCACTATTTGTAAAGCTAGGGTGACTTTGAGATAAGTGTGAGGTTAGGACGTCCGTAAACCGGTTTAAACCCCCAGTGGTGGTTTTGCTACTGATCGTGCCAATGCGGTACTCTCTTTGTTACCCTTAGTTTTGTTTGTCTTGTGTCTTTGTACTTGTGCTTTTGTTCATGTATGGAATGTTTATCTCTAGTACTTGTGTGTTTGTTAATGTTTTCTGTGTTCATCTCGTGTATGTGTGTGTGTGTGTGTGTGTGCGCGCGCGCGTGCGTGCGTGTGTGCGTGTGTGTGCGCGTGTGTGCGTGTGCATGCATGCGTGCGTGCGTGCGTGACATACTATATATCGACGATTTGGTGGTGATTGCGACTGTATGTGGCTGTGTCTGCTTGACTTTACTATCTTTTCATTTGTACAGCAAAACTAAGTATGCATGTATATATCAGGCTTGACATTAGTACTGTAGCCGGGTGGAGATTATGGTGAAATAAGTTGATAGGCTTTACTGTGTGGCTTGGTAGCTCAGTCGGTAGAGTGTTGGCATGGTAAGCCAGAGGCCCTGGGTTCGAGTCCCAGTCGAGTCACAACTTTTTCACCATATTACAGTACATGTATGTGAATGATTAACTGTGAATATCATTTGTACCAAAACACTTGGTATGCTTAGTAATGATAGTTTGTATGCTAACTGTGCAGTTAATACCGAATTTTATATTTCTTTGGTTCAGTCAATTAGTAACCGTGAATACATAGGTATATATGATACAATTAAAATACGATGTAGCAATTAGTTTTCATCCAACCCCAAATGATTAAATTAGACAATTTAAATGTTGTGGCCATTAAGTGCAGTCAGAGGCATATACAAACATGCATATGTCTCTGATGCAGTGGAAACCTCTATGTCTGTTAATTACCAACTATATATACTCATAGCTCAAATTAAATTCAATGAAACATACTTTTTTTATTTCTATATAATACTCAAACTTTTTTTACAATTTCTAAATTGAAACACGAAATAAATAAGACCTGTGTTTACTCCGTGATTAAATCAATATCAACATAAATGACCAAATTACTGCAATGTTTTCAAATATATCCAGATCTAGATCTATTTTCTTTTTTCTTTTTTTTCTTTTTTTTTAAGATTTCTATAATGGCACAAATTTCACTTTGATTGACATGAAAAATGCTTTCATTAGCAAAACTGCTAGTGAAAGTTCGTGACATAAAACCAAATAAAATTCAAATTCCTTCTATTTCGTTTTTCACAACATCCGAACTATCTTTTAGTTTGGTTTGGTTTTTATCGGGTTTTACGTCGCTTTAACAGTATTTCAGTCATGTTAATGAGCGTAGTCGCGACGACCAGCTAATTACAGATGGAGGAAAGACTACCTTTTAGACTGTGCCAGTTTTTGAGTAGTTGTCTCCCCTGCTTTTTGTTGTTTCTCGATAGAAACACGTCATCGTGAGAGTTACGAAATGATAAACAAACAATCAGATGATTAAATTTGGGTTGAGTGTTTATTGAAATGGTACATTTTCAGGTAACACAACTAATCTATACTGTTTTCTGATACTTAAAGCTTGCCAAAATTGACTTTTCTGGCGTATTATTGTGGTCTGAAAAGATTATTGTTTTTGACCTCATGTCCACTCCAGTCATGGAATGCCAGTCTTGTTTGTATATTGTCACATTGAAATGAGCTGCAATAGTTTATGACTGCCACTTCCTGCAATTGTTTCATGACAACTACACCCATATAGTAGCTATTTTTTATCTGTTCGTATGGTGCTATATTTTAATCTTGTTTTATGGTACAGTATCATATCCGGGTTAACAATTTCGCAATAAACTACTGGAAATATTGGAATGTGACCAAATGCTACTAGTACTAACACCTTAAGTCGTCAGGGGTATAAAGCCGTCAACTTTTTCCTATCTCGTTTTCTTTTGCGTTGCGACGGTGAAAGTGAACAAGCTGCATGCGAAATTTCAAACGGTAAAACATTTTTCTTTTAACTCCTCGATCACTGTGATTTGCGACTTAATACTTTGTCATAATAAATTACGGATGAAAGTTTCATGAAGCATACATGTATCTTTTGTTTTATGAAGAAAACTATTATATGGTTTTGTAGCCGGGTAGAGATTGTGGTCGATCAGTTGATAGGCTTTACTGTGTGGCTTGGTAGCTCAGTCGGTAGAGTGTTGGCATGGTAAGCCAGAGGCCCAGGGTTCGAGTCCCAGTCGAGTCACAACTTTTTCACCATGTTACATTTGACGCCCAATGTAAATAACCCAGAGGGTGATATATATTAACATAATTTGTAATAATAAGAAATTCGTGGAGTGTTCTTTGAATAAGAATTCTGGACGAATTCTTGTGTAAAGGGGATGTGTGTAGCCGGGTAGAGATTGTGATGAATCAGTTGATAGGCTTTACTGTGTGGCTAATTGGTAGTTCAGTCGGTAGAGTTTTGGCATGGTAAGCCAGAGGCCCTTGGTTCGAGTCCCAGTCGAGTCACAACTTTTTCACCATGTTACAGTCTCTCTCCAGGGTACTTGACCCTTTATTCCTAGATGAGGCAAAGTATGTACTTAACCCTTTACTCCATAAATACACCTTTCTTCGCCCTTGTTAGACCCAGATCAGATGTCCCCTATAGGAGCCGACTGATCAAGGTTTGTTTTGCGTTGTAATGAAATAATATAAATATGATTCTACAGGTTCTGCAATGGCCTAGCTATGTGTCCTGTAAAAGATGAATCTAATTATTATTAATGACTTCGTTATTTTATACATGAATACTCATTGAGTAATGGGTTAATTTAATCAATCGGGCAAATGGAAGAGAAACTGTTTAACCCTTTCCCTCATCTATATGTGTTTTCATGTGTTTGCAAACAGAAGATCCAGATCAGACGGCTCCTATATAGGATAATTATTATAATTTCTGTTTTCTTCAAGTTCCCCACTAAGGAACCCCATATTTCAAGTAAAACGCAAAAACAGTGCATATTAAACGTCATCAACAATGTGAATTTGTCATCATTTCGTTTGACATTTACTTTTTGACTCAGCTGAAAAGGGAATAATACCAATGATAATTGCAGTTTCTTTGTAAAGACAGCAGTTGCAGCCAATGATAAATCTGTTTTTTATAGAAAATGCATGTTAATGAATGGCAGTGGTATTTTAATATCACTGTAAAATTCCCAAATAAAATGTATATATAGAATAGGTGCCAGGAGTGTGACAGTTTCATAAATACTACTAACAAACATCTTCAAATACGTTTAGAAATCATACTTTGACAAAAAAAAAAAATTTTTTAAAAAAATGTTTCGTATAGAGTATAATACTAAGAGTTTATTGTCTAAGTAGTAGTACAGTAATTTTTCAGTCAATTGTCAGCATCAGTGGCGTGTATTTCAAAGACTGGACATTTCTGCGTGTAATGAAACTTATTTGATTTAAATCGAGCGGAAATTGACGTTGTAACAACACGTGGAATGTAATTAGTGCAATTTTCTGCCATTTTGGACCATTTAGTTACACACCTTTACATAGTATTAGATACTACATGAAAGAAATTTGTCACGCGCCTGGCGTCTGTGATATATAGAACCAGCTATTGAGGCTGAGTGTCCTGTTAGTGGGATCAATTTGAATTGAATGCCTAAAGTCCATTTCAAGCACTTAATAATTAATTAGCAGTTAAATTAATCTAAATCCATTTACCCTTTACTCCATAAATATAAGCCTTTCTACGCCTTTGCAAACAGAGTAGACCCAGATCAGGCGGCTCCTATAGGAGCCGTCTGATCAGAGTCTGCTCTGTTTGCTTATGATATAATATAGATATGATTCTACAGTTTCTGCCATGGACAAAAATTCCTGTGTCCATGCGCTATAATAACAAATTAATCTGATTAATATTCCTGACATCGATCATTAGTTTAAGCTTACATAAATATTCATGAAAGAAAGGATTAAGAAACCACAAAGTCAAATGAACCCTTTACTCGATCCATAGATATGCTTTTTAATGACTTTGCAAATGGTGTAGACCCAGACCAGATAGCTTCTGTAAGAGCCATCTGATGAGGGTCTGTTCTGTTTGCTTAAGTGATGATGCATTTTCTGCCATCACCAATTTTAAACTGTCCTGTGTTCACATGCCATCATAAAAATTTATATTCATGATGTCATTATTACATGGAGTAAAGGGTTAACCCTTTCTCTCATATAAACATGTTCATGCATTTGCAAACAGAGCTGACCCTAATCAGACGTACGGCTCCTATAGGAGCTGTCTGATCAGGGTCTTCTCTGTTTGCTAGTGGAATTTTAAAAATCCAATTCTTTACTTTCTAAAATGGCTTCAATGTTCCACGTACCTTCCATATTTCGTTATTACTAGTTTGTTCATGAATATTCAGTAGGTATCGAAATTTGGAATAAACATAGAACAGGGAAAGGGTTAACCCTTTACTTCATTTCAGCAACTTTTAATTCCTTTGCATTCAGAGTAGACCCATTTCATATGGTTCCTGTATAGGAACTGTCTGATAAGGGTCTGCTCTGTTTGCCTATGAAATAATATAGATATATGATTCTACAGTTCCTGCCATGGTAAAAATATTCCATTGGTCATAATGACATTAACCCTTTCCCACATATATACACATGTTTTCACGCATCTGCAAACAGAGAAGACCCAGATCAGACGGCTCCTATAGGAGTCGTCTGATCAGGGTCTGCTCTGTTTGCTAATAGAATTTGATAGATCTGTTTCTATACTTTCTGAAATGGCTACAATGTTCCACCTTCTATATTCCATTATGACTATTTTGTGCATGAATATTCAGTAGGTTTCTAAATTTGTAATAAACATAGAACATGCAGGGAAAGGGTTAAGAATATCAATATTGAGCTAATTATAATGATCTTGATCATGTTAGTATTTCTTGCTAATTAAATGTTCATGAGATAAAGTGTTAAGTAACAACTGAGGCAGACTGGGTTTATCCTTGAGTTGGGAAGAAATTAATAATGAGTTGTATTGTTTCATTCAATCTGACACCAAACTTTATTAACCCTTTCCCTGTTATATGTTTATTTCAAATTTCAATACCTACTGAATATTTATGGACAAAATAGTTCTAATGAAATATGGAAGGTGGAGTGTTGTAGCCATTTTAGAAACTGAAGAAACAGATCTATCAAATTGTATTTGCAAACATAGCAGACCCTGATCAGATGGCTCCTATAGGAGCCATCTGATCTGGGTCTACTCTGTTTGCAAATCTTGAAAACACGTTTATATGAGGGAAAAGGTTAATATTTAACCATTTCCCTAATGGAAATGCCTTTTCATGTCTTTGCAAATAGTGTAGGAGCCATCTGATCAGGGTCTGCTCTGTTTGCTAATAACATTTTATAGATCTTATCATAATCCTTTTAAATGTTTACCTTATTAGATTATGTTAAAGTGATAGCTAGTCTCTGCTTGCAGCATGTTTTAAAAATGCCTAAAAACTACATGAATCAATTGTTTCTATGCTGAAAAGAAGTATATTGCTAGAAAACTAATTGAATAAACTTTTATATTATAAAGGCTGAAGAAGACAAACCTAGAAACCTAGCTTTCATAGATTTATATGTTTGATGACATAAATAAATAGTATTTTGTAACACATGTTGAAAATTTAAAGAGCCTAACTTGGTGAGGGAAATAAAACACTCCTACTAAATCATTCTTTTATTGATTTTTAGTAGATACAACAACCACTAAAATACATCAATCAGTTTGTGTTAAAGGCAGGTGGCTATACTTAAAGCAAGGTGAAAGTAAAACAGAATGGTTCTTTGGGAGCGCTCTCGTTTGCATCCACTTGCTCTAAATACCAACTAATTAACACAATTTAGTGACCGTTATAGAGAGTTTTTACTGTATATAGATCTAAAGAATTTGTTTTGGCAATTTGGGGAGGGGGGGGGGGGGGCGTACGCCGGCTCTGCCCCCCCCCTCCCCTCTAAATCCGCGCCATGGCTCCTACAGGAGATGTCTGGCTAGGGTCTGCTATGTTTAACCCATTACCTCATAGGCTATTTTTATATACAATCTCTTTGAATAAATCTACCGAAAAGAAGCATTAACTAGAGAAAAGGAAAATTTTAGAGTTTTGTAATTTGAAACCCTTGTGATAAATAGAGCATTTGCTCCCATAGGAGCAAATGCTCTATTTATCACAATGGTTTCACACAAAGTGACTTTTACAGAGTCGTCAAAAGTCGTAAATATGAGGGAATGGGTTAAGTCTGAATGAGACAATAATCAATGACATAACATATAATACAAATCTAGAGACTGCACACGTGTAAATGAACCAATTTGACCACACTTAACATTAATGTCTATATGTGTAATTTGTAGAGTTATTGAATATACTGGATGAATACTGTTTGAATTAAACAATGCCTGAGCTTGCACTTCAGGTAGTGCCTTAGTTCATAGATTTCTTTAATTTGATAACTTGTTATCTTTACAGGTATATGACGTAGCTGCTAGACTGCAACCTGGACAATGAATTGCTCATCACTAAATGGGGTTTCCACTTGTATTGACTTGTCACCACAGAGTTAAGCTTCTATACCATCTTTAACAATGTCATCACCAGTTTTACCAGATTCCAAGAGAGCTTCACCAGAACCATCAAAGCACCGAACATCAACATTGCAATTTCCACCATGTGTAATTTGCAATGGGAAAGCTTCAGGTCTACATTATGGCTGTAATACATGTGAAGCATGCAAGAATTTTTTCAGAAGGTATTTGATCCGTAAAAATGGTTACATTTGCCCCAAGAAGAATGACTGCAACATATCAACTAATAACAAAAGTAACTGTTCAGCTTGTAGGCTTGAAAAGTGTCTGCATTTTGGAATGTCAAAGACAAAGTCGAAACTAGGACGATACAGCTACAGCAGAAGAACAGAAACTATCAAAAAGGTGAAACAGCTGGAAGGTAAGGAAGAGTCGATGTTCTCAGTTCATGATTCCCAGTCATCAACGTCGAATGAATCAGCATCTACAAGTACAGAAGCTTCACCTAACAGTGAGGTATATGATAATTTGACAGAAACAAATTACGATGAAAATCTTGTTCAGCAATTAACTCAGGATGTGAACGATATAAGAGTATACAGTAAAGATATGGAGGATATTGAGGTGCGGAACAGAACATTCAAAGAACATTATGATAAATATATGGCAAAGGTGAATATGTTTGGCCCAATGAGTGCTGTATCACAGGAGGAGTACCACACACTACTGAAAGATTATGGTATAGACATTGATGGACAGTTTGAAGCTTGTGTCAGGATTTCAGGATACTGGGAAGATGTTATCAATAGGTACTGTGATTTTGCTAAGAAAGTACCAGGTTTTACTTTACTGAGTTACCCAGATCAGGCCAATTTACTGAAAGCCACTCACGTTTTTGCTTTTACAATATTGATGCACAGGTTTTACAGTCCTGAATATGACGTCTTTATAGAGGCAAATGGAGAAGCATTTCATGTAGAGGAATTTTCAGACAAATTCATCTCCCGTGCCTATATGAAAGTTTGTGTCAAGTATTTAAAGTATCTGCAGAAACTGGAACTTACAAAAGAAGAAATGGCTTTACTGTTAACAATATCAACATTTTTTTCTGATGTTTGTAAACTTCAAAATCCTGGGCTTGTTGACGAGATTCAAATGAAATTTGTTGAGCTTCTGTCCCAACATTTAAATAAAAAACTGGGAAAACGCGAAGCATCTAGCAGATTTGCAAAGCTCCTAGACAGCCTTACAAGGATGAGGGATGTGTCCACCATATACCACCAAGAGATGAAAGCTCTCACTCAGGATGATTTGGTCAATAATGCAATTCCTCTAATTAGCATGCTTGTGCCTGATGATGACTGATATATGCACCAAACACAGCTTGGAACAGTTGGCTCATCTGTTAACCCTTTAACGCAGAGGCTAATTTTAGATCCTACCTCTTTGAATAAATCTACCGAAAAGGAGCAATTGTTGAAAATGTTCCAATTTATGCATCTTATGTGGACCTCTGATTTGTAAATCAAGAGTGCATGGTATGGATGTCTGTGTGTGTGTTTATGTGAAGTAGTTACAAGGCATATGAAGTCAGAAACAACAACTCATCTGATACATCAGTTGTATAGTGCTTAATAATATATTTAACCTATTCCCACATAGGCTATTTTGAGAACCAACCTCTTTGAATAAATCAATTGAAAAGGAGCATTTTCTTGAAAAAGAGAAAATTTTAGAATTTTTTAGTCTTGCAAAAGAAGAAAGTATATCATTCTGTCTGTCTTGAAACTGGTTTCAAAAAATTATTTTTACAGAGGTGTTAAAAGGTGGCAGTATGAGGGAATGGATTAATGTTGCCACTTACCATATTGTTCCAAATAAGCATCTCCTTGGGCATTACATTTTTGCCAATGGGTGTCATTTTGACCCTTTCCTCCATAGGCTATTTTTAGACCCAACCTCTTGGAATGAATCAATATACTTTAGATTATATTTTATGTGGGCACATGGACACA
Organism: Azorinus chamasolen; assembly: GCA_963576725.1. Classification (NCBI taxonomy): domain Eukaryota; kingdom Metazoa; phylum Mollusca; class Bivalvia; order Cardiida; family Solecurtidae; genus Azorinus; species Azorinus chamasolen. The sequence continues at coordinate 100,979,327 of OY755237.1, forward strand.
GTCATTTTTGGCATAGAAATTGTAAAATCATATCTCTATAATGTCACAAGCAAACAAAACAGGCCCTGATCAGACAATACATACAGGAGCCATCAGATCTGGACCTTCTCTGTTTGCAAAGGCATAGAATGGCTTATTTATGGAGTAAAGGGTTAACACACTAAGTAATTATCATATGCAAAAATTGACCTATCCCTCATAGTCATATAAACGCTTCTTCACACATTTGCAAACAGAGTAGACCTAGATAGATGGCTCCTATAGGAGGTAAGGACATTAATGGCTCATTCCCCACATTGTAAGGGTTAAGCATTTAGTATCATCTGAATGAAATCCAATAAATGGACAATTTTAGCTCGTCTATTTCAAAAAAACGTGGAGCTATTGTGATCACTGGGTAGTAGGCATTGTTGTAGGTGTGTCATAGTTGTTGGCGTCGGCAGCAGCAGCAGCATGCAAAAACTTTAATGTAGCTGATTAATCAAAAAGTATAAGAGGTATCAACATGAAACTTCATAGGTTGGTAGATCTCTTTGAGGAGAAGTGTATGCAGTGGACAAGCACCAAATCAGATGAGCGTTTGGGCCACATGTGTCTCGTGTTTTGTTTGAAGTATTTCCTATACATTCCCTATATTCAATATTATATTTATACTTGGAAAGCCTTAAAGTAATTTGAATTTAACTTAATTCACATATTTGTACAGAGCTATAGATAAATGTTTGTATTCAAATACTAAAATTGTCATTTCTCCAGGAAACCCTGTGTAACCATCCTTTAGAAACAACTTAAGGGATGATTCTAAAGAGTGGTCAGAATATAGGGTTTCCTGGGAAAATGATGGAGTTATTCTTGAAAATGTTTGATTGATGCATCTTACCTGGGCTTTTGCCTGTATTTCTTTGCAAGACAACAGTAGAATCTCATTTATTCAAAGTTTTTCTATAGAAGAATTTAGACCCTTTTAGGCAGGTGACTGCTTAATGCAGGGTAAGAGTCAAGCAGAAAGCTCCCAGTGGAGCTTTCTGCGTGACTTTCACCCTGCATTAAGCTGCCACCTGTCTTAAAGATAGATAATACTATTTTAGTGGTCGAATAATAGAGATTTTACTGTATGTAATAATCAATTGTCAAAGGTGTAAAATCGTACCCTAATTACCTCCAGTATTTGGACGTAGTCTCTTGTCTTCACCAGCTTGAAAAGATGAATAAATTCGACACCATTTTGATACTTTTAACCCATTCCTACGTAGGCTATTTCTAGACCTAACCTCTGATTAAAAAGGAGCATTTACTAGAGAAAAGGAAAATTTTAGAATTGAGTAGTCTTGAAACCATTGTGATAAACAGATATCACAATGGTTTCAGACAATGATTTTACAGAGGAGTAGAAAGACGCATTTTTAGAGGAAAGGATTGAATTAGGCTGACATGTTTATGTTTATCTGTCCAAATACTTAGGTTAATAAGGGTATTCATTTATGACATGGAAGGTGTCTTATGAAAGAATTACGACTACTGGAGGTTGGATTGTCATATACTAAATCATACAATAGAACTATAATACGAAATTAGCTTAAATTGTTGTATAGTAGAATATACCATTATATTGGATATACAGTTGAATTTGGATATCTCAAACTTGGTGACTCAAACTTTGGGATAACTCCAACTAAAAGTTCAGTCCTTCCAAAATTTACAATGCAGAATTGATCTAAAATGTATCACTACACGTATGTAGAAACACATGTGACAGCATAACAAAAGCCAAAAGTAACAGGAGCTTTCAGAATTACTTTTTACCTGCATTAAGCTGTGAACTTGAGAGATTGGTCAGATTAGAAATGAGATTACTCAAACCTATGTTACCTCTAACTAATTAGTATTATCCCTTGAAGTTCCAGATATCAAAGTTCAACTGTATAGATATGTTTTTAAGTTTGGTGTATCTGTGTAGCATGAATATTGGTATGAATTTGATGCTTAATATTTCTTTGAAATGATTGTACATGTATCTATGTAGAACCTCTGCCTCTATATGTATGTATAGTATTCTGTATAAAACGGGTAGTTGTATGTGTCAAAAGGTGTAATAGAGTATGTGTGGATTGCTGCGCAACTAATAAAGCCAACTGGCAATACATACCCAAATAGCCAAAATGGATCTATCATTACAAACAGTGTGACTAGCTTAATTATTTACTTTCTAATGTTCCCTTAGTATGAGCAGCATGATTGTGAAATGTATACAGCCCTATTGTTGTATATAAGGATGCTCTGCTTGTAATTACTGTATGTGCTGTCTTATATTAGCATATGACATATGGGTCAAATGATTACTGTAAAAGCTGTGGACGGTTGTGGGTTTGATCCCCGGCTACAACAGACCAAAAGTCGTTAAAAGTTGGTTCTAGTAGCTCCCTTGTCTGCGCTCGACATGAAGGGGTAGTTCTAGGACTGGTCGACCTGGTGTCAGGATAATGTGACTGGGTGGGGTGCCCTTGCCATATGCCTGCGGCAGGGGTATTCCAGTGAGGCAGCACTATAACTTGTCTCATGCGGGTGCCACCTGCAAATAACTGAAATACTGTTGGTCGGATATAAAACCCAACTCAGTCACTCACTCACTGTAAAAGCTGCATTAAATTCAGAGACAGATTGGGTCCTGATTACATGCTGGATCACGTAAGCATCTGATCAAGATCTATCCTGTCTCGATATACCCTATTGACATATGATAATATAAGTACTTGCTTAAACTGTGATAATAATAATCTTAAATTATGGAATTAGACTATATCGAGGGCTTGGTGCAAAACTATTCTAACTCCTTCACAAAGTGAAGGAGTTAGAATAGTTTTGCACCAAGCCCTCGATATAATTCCCCGCTTGAATACTACATCTTCGTTGTCTGTCTGAAACATGACTAGTGTCAAAAAGTTTTATCTTGAGGAGACTCGTCGGATTTAAAATGTTTGCTAAGATTATCAAAATTGCCTGGTGATGGCCTGGTGATGGCCTGTGATGGTGAATATTTAGATATTTTGCTCATCAATACATGTTGTCCGTTTGTTTGGGGGACATTCTGTAAGAGATTCTGTTACAATTAGATCTTATTTAGGTCTGACTCTACAGTTTTATGTCAGGACCAAAACATCATGTGATCATATGCCATGTTAAAAATTCAGCTAATGAATATTTATGGCATCATCAAAAGTAATTCTGACATGTATATTCATTAAGTAAAGGGTTAGATACAACAGTTTTGCCTGAACTGTTTACTTTCAACCTGTCTACAGTGATCACTCCAAAGATTTCAAAGTCTGAATTATTAACCCTTTCCTCCATGAATATTCATTAAAGAAATAATGAAGTCATGAATATCAGTTAGATTATTTTGTTATAATAGAAAATGGACACTTGAAGTTTTGTATATGGCAGAAACTGTAGAATTATATCTATAATACATAATAAGCAAACAGAGCAGACCCTGATCAGACGGCTCCTATAGGAGCCATCTGATCTGGGTCTACTCTGTTTGCAAAAGCATAGAAAGGCAAAGTTATTTTTTTAAAACCGTTGTGCTGAATAGAGCATTTGTTCAGTGGTTTCAAAGCTACACAAGTTTAGTTTTTTTCTCATTTCTAGTTAATGTTTTTCAGTACATTTACTCAAAGAGGTTTGGTCTGAAAATAGCATATGAGGGAATGAGTTTATGCTAGACAAAAATTATGCAAAAAGCTTGTTTATTCATTTAGTGGTTTTCGTTTGGTGATCTTACTGTATATTAACAGTCTGTTATGTATTTGGTAGTCTTTGTGGCGTCGTTTTACTTTATATGAAAATTCTGTTATGTATTTTACAACCTGTAAGTCTATGCATAATATAGATGTAATGAAATTACCTGTTACGAATCTTTAACTTGCTAGGCAAGCCAGTCTCCTGCAATTCTGAAAGAACCATGTTGACCCTTAATATCAGAACCATGTTGACCCTTACTATCAGAACCATGTTGACCCTTACTATCCTTGCTATCAGAACCATGTTGACCCATAATATCAGAACCAGACCCTTACTATCAGAACCATGTTGACCCTACTATCAGAACCATGTTGACCCTTAATATCAGAACCATGTTGACCCTTAATATCAAAACCATGTTGACCCTTAATATCAGAACCATGTTAACCCTTAATATCAGAACCATGTTGACCCTTAATATCAGAACCATGTTGACCCTTAATATCAGAACCATGTTGACCCTTAATATCAGAACCATGTTGACCCTTAATATTTGGACACAAATACACCATGCTGCTTATCCCTTTACACCATGAATATTCATACAAGAAATAATGATGTCATAAATATTAATTAGATTAATTTGTTATGATAGCACAAGAACACAGGATATTTTGGCAATAGCAGAAGCTGTAGAGTCATATCTATATTATATCATAAGCAAACAGAGCTGTCTGTAGGAGCCGTCTGCTCTGGGTCTACTGTGTTTGCAAAGGCGTTGTGTTTATGGAGTAACGGGTTAACTCTTTACTCCATAAATACGCCTTTCTCCACCTTTGCAAACAGGGTAGATCCATATCAGATGACTACTGTAGGAGCGGTTTTTATCAGGGTTTGCTTATGATATAATATAGATATGATTCTATAGTTTCTTTCATGGCCATTTGTTCCACTTCTGCGCCCATGTGCTAGTATAGCATTTAATCTGGTTAATAATCATTGTCATTATTTCTTACATGAATATTCAGGCAGTAAAGGGTTATATGTAAAACTGGATAAATCAGTTTTAATTAGCATTGTTTTGATAAGCAGTCTGGTAGAATGGCAAATAATATAGGCCTTGGTCTTGGTCTGCACTACAGTTGAACTTCGATATCTCAAACTTCAAAGGACCATACAAATTAGTTCGAGATAACAGAAGTTTGAGTTATCTGTTTTCTGATCTAGACAATTTCTTAAGTTCATGAGCTTTTAGCATTACTTTAGACTTGCATTAAGCTGTTATAAGTTTTAGAGCAATTCTGTATTGTAAGTTTTGGAAGGACTGAACTTTTAGTTCGAATTATCCCGAAATTCGAGTTATCCGAGTTTGAGATGTCTAAGTTTATCTGTATTTTGCCTAAGTTTGTCTGTCTGAATAAGTAGGGTAATTAGATTAGTCTAGTTCTATTTTTAGCTCACCTGAGCACACAAAGTCAGGGTGAGCTATTTGAGTATTATGATAGTGCTGTGTCAGTTATTCACCGTGCCTTGTCTGTCACGTCATAAACAATATCTCCTCTAACACAGCTAGGCCAGTTGTAACCTTCTGGAGACATCTGATCAGGGTCTGCACTGTTTGCTGATGCCATCACTATAAATGGCTTGTTCCAGCAAATATTTGTTTGATATGCCCCCACTACATGAAAAATGGATCATGTGTTCCAAAGTAAATTCTTGACAGGTTTTCCTGAAATAATATGGGAATAAATGGGCTAAGTTTTGTTTACAGAGAAAATTATGGTGCTCTTGTTAGCTCACCAGAGCACTTTGTGCTCAGGGTGAGCTTTTGTGATCGCCCGTTGTCCGTCGGCATGCGTCGTTCGTCGTCCGTCGTCAACAATTTGAACCTTAAAAAACCTTCTCCTCTGAATCTACAGGGTTCTCATCTTTCATCTTTGGCACATAGTATCATCTTTAGGTCCTCTACAAAAGTTATATAAATTATGCCCCTGGGGTCAAAATTGGCCCCGCCCCAGGGGTGCCTTGTTTTCAATAGAAACATATAGTAAAACTTTGAAAATATTCTCCTCTTAAACCAGAAGGTTCTCAGCTTTCATATTTGGCACATAGCATCATGTTCAGGTCATCTACAAAAGTTATATAAATTATGGCCCTGGGATCAAAATTGGCCCCGCCCCAGGGTTGGGCAGTTTTCAATAGAAACAAATGGTGAAATCTTTGAAAATCTTCTTCTCTGAAACTGGAAGGCTCTCAGCTTTCATATTTGACATATAGCATCATGTTCAGGTCCTCTACAAAAGTGGTATAAATTATGGCCCCAGGGTCAAAATTGGCCCGCCCCAGGGGTAGCCAGTTTTCAAAAGACACATATAGTGAAAACTTTGAAAATCTTCTCGTCTGAAACTGGAAGGTTCTCAGCTTTCATATTTGGTACATAGCATCATGTTCAGGTCCTCTACAAAAGTTATTTAAATTGTGCCTCTTGGGTCAAAATTAGCCCCGCCTCAGGGCAGGCTAGCTTTCTGTAAAAACATATAGTGAAAACTTTGAAAATCTTCTCCTGATTGTCTGGTGAGCGCTTCAGGGCCATTCTGGCCCTCTTGTTTTAATACCCCAGCATACTTGTTTGAGGGGGTATACTGGAATCACCCAGTCAGTCGGTTGGTCGGGCGATCAGTCGGGCCGTTCGGGCGATCAGTCGGGCCATTCGATCCGTTCGCATTTGAACATGGGTAGTTGGTGTCATGAACTTCTCATTCAGTTTTAAAGTTATTGAATTTATATTTGGTATACATAATAACAACGAATGGTAGATGTGCAAGACGCAATTTTCATGTGTTTACTGCTGACCATTGCAGAATAATCTCCCCAAGAACTTTGAGGGTTTTTTTGTCATTTTTGGATAAAAAAAACAAGTAGTTGGTGTCGCAAACTCCTCCTTCAATCAGAAAGTTATTCAGTTTATATTTGGTATACATAATAACCATGAATAGTAGATGTGCAAGACACACTTTTTGCGTGTTTGGCACTGGTATTGCAGAATTATCTCCCCCTGAACTTTGAATATTGTGTGTCATTTTTTCATGAAACATGGATGGTTGGTGTCGCAAACTCCTCCTTCATTTTTAAACGTATTGAATTGATACTTGCCATACATACTAATCACGAATAGTACATGTGCAAGACATGTGTTTAGTGGCAGCCATTGCAGAATTTTCTCTACTTGAACTGTGAGTATTTTTGTCATTTGGTCCTGTTACATGGGTAGTTGGTGTCACAAACTTGGATTTGCAATCAAGGCTGCTGTGCGGGGGTATTCATCACCTTTAGTGATAGTTCTTGTTCTTTCTGTTGTGTAACTTGTGTTACAGTATTTGAAAAGTTGATATGTGCACATAAAGGCCTGTCTTATAGCATGACTCCATGTCTGAATGTTCGTATCTTTAAAATTACCGGTAGGATTTATCTTTGTTCAAATGGCTATATTATATTGTTTCAAATAAAACTTTCTACAGATTTATAGTCTTTATTTGTGTTTTATGTACCCAAAAAAAAAGAACCATAATAAGTCATGTTTTTATACGCCCGTCTTCAGACATATGTTGTGGCACTCTCCATCTGCCTATTCATTTATCTGTCTGTCTGTCCGTCCGTCCGTGAACTTTTGCTTGTCTGCTCCCTAACTCAAACAAGTGCAATCCAATCCTTTTCAAATTTTGTCAGCATCTATATTACCATAATGTCTCGGTCAAGTTCGATAACCAGAAAGATTGCCCCAGGCACTCGAGAATTATCTCCCCTTGCTTTATGAATTTCTCTGAATTTTTGGTTGTCCGCTCTCTTACTCAAGCAAATGTAATCCAATCTGTTTCAAATTTTGTCAGCAAGTATATTACCATAACGTTTAAGTCAAGTTCGATAATCAGCAAGATTGCCCCAGCCACTCTAAAATTATCTCCCCTTACTTTATAAATTTCAGTGAAGTTTTGCTTGTCCGCCCTCTAACTCGAACAAATGCAATCCAATCTGTTTCATTTTGTAACAAGTATATTACCATAATGTTTAATTGGAAAAGTAGTAAAGTCAAGCAGGCAAAGCCACATGCAAGACGCAACCACCACCAAAACACCGATAGACAGCATGACACACACACACACACACAATGAACCACACACCCAAACGCAAACACACACACACGAAATGAACAAAGAAAACACCAAAAGACACACAAGAACCAGGGACAAACGTTCCACAACATGAACAAACCACAAGCACAAAGACGCAAGGCAAACAAAAGGAAGGGTGACAAAGAGAGTACCGCCTTGGCACGGTCAGCAGCAAAAACACCACTGGGGGTTTAAACCGGTTTACGGACGTCCTAACCTCACACTTAAGTCAAATTCGATAACCAGCAATATTGCCCCAGACACTCAAGAATTATCTACCCTTACTTTATGAATTTCGGTGAATTTTGCTTGTCTGCTCTCTACCTCAAACAAATGTACTAGATATATCTAATCCAATCCATTTCAGATTTGGTCAGCATGAATATTACCATTATTAGAGAGGTTTCGATTCCTTACTTGTACCAACCCAACCTCCAACGCAGTTATCTCCCCTAATCGCTACGCTGAAGACTGTGAGGAGTTTGGTACCAACCTCCAACGCAGTTATCTCCCCTAATCGCTACATAGTGACAAGGGAGATCACTGTGAGGAGTTTGTACGTGTACGTATGTATGTGAAAGCCATAGTGCGTCATCATTTCGGTGTGTGACGTCATCAATATATGTGCAAATATCACCAGTCTTTGACGTTCTCAACGTGTAGGATTGCTTCTAGAAGTTTCAGCTATGTACAATGTTCCACCTTCAATATTTGGTCAATGAATATTCAGCGTGTACTGAAAATTGGACTAAATATAGAACAGGGTAAGGGTTAAAAGCGTCGGTTAATCTATGGCATGGAACAAGACTGTCAAAGACAGATGAAAATCTCCCAGGGAACAAGGGAGGTAACTCAAGTGGGTTTGTTGTGTATCTTGGTCCCAAGTTATCATTCTTTATATTCGATGATGGCTGCTAATTTGTGGGCAAATAATTTGGATCCAGACGAGGCGACGAGTAACTTGACGTATCAGCAAGATGCAAACTGTTTGATGTTATGGTTATGTTTTTAAACAAATATGGAAGAACATTCAACGATAAACCATTCCCCTGGTCTATGTTGATTACAAATTGTAATAGATCTACCTACTGACTATACGTGTACAAATAAGTATAATGGAATATGGAAGGTGGAACATTGTAGTCATTTTAGAAAGTAAAGAAACTGGTCTATCAAATTCCATTGTCAAACAGAGCAGACCCTGTTTCACGCACGAATTTGAAAACAAAGTAGACAGACAGCTCCTGCAGTCTGATAAGGGTCTGCTCTGCTTCTTTATGTAATGGAAAGATCAAATTCTATAGTGTGTTTTCTTTAAATAATATCCTCATTTTCATAATCTATATCATTACATAAGCAAACAGAGAAGACCCTGGCCTGGGACTACTGTATTCGCAAAATCTATATCAGGTAAACTGTTCAAGTAGTTCTGTCAAATACCCGTATTACTTTGTACCGCCATATACCACTGTCAATTACCCGTACTACTTTGTACCACCATATACCACTGAATACATAGTAAAACCGTTCTGTAGTGGCCATTCAAAACAGATAAGTGTGAGTTTGTAGCTCTTTATTCCGTACATACACTTACATACACATTTTAACGCGTTTGCCAACTTACAGACCCAGATCAGACGGCCTCTATATACATAATGTAGCTATAATAGGGTTTGATTACAGAATTATTATGATCTGATTCTGCAGTTTCTGCCGGTACATAAAAGCCATGTTTTCATGCGCCATTTTAAATTTTATTCCAAAATCAATATTCTCGAAGTCATTACTTCTTACACGAATATTCATGTAGTTATGGGTGAAAGCTTAAAGCAGAACGAAAGCAATGTAGAAAACTGACAATGTAGAAAACTCCCAATGAAGAAAATTCTCACTATAGAGTTCTTAAAATTGATAGGTCCACCCTGCTTCTGTAGAACCATCGCCCTAACTATTCACTAAGTGTCATCAATTTTCTCTTTTCACATTGCTTTCGAAGGATCTCAGCACATCAGGATTTTTTATTTTATGTAGAGCCATCACATCATCTATTCCCTAAGTGACCTCTTTATCTTATGTAGAGCCATCGCCCTATCTATTCAACAAGAGTCAACTCTAACTTATGCAGAATCATCGCTCTATCTATTCACGAAGAGTTAACTCTAACCTATGCAGAATCATCGCTCTATCTATTCAATAAGAGTCAACTCTTACTTATGTAGAGCCATCGCTCTATCTGTTCACTAAGAGTCAACTCTTTCTTATGTAGAGCCATCACCCTATCAGACACACACGCACTCACACGCACTCACACGCACACACACACACACATATACGCCCGCACACATACCAGATACTCTACCTTTCTCTGGGGCGTCCGATTAGCCCATAGTTGGCAGGAATGGACGTTAATCAACACAGCTAACCAACCAGCCAACACACACACACACACGCATAAACACGCGCGTGCGCACGCACGTGCGCGCACACACATTAAACACTTATCCACAGTCCTTCCTACCGCACCGCGATTGTAGACTTCGCCCCTTCTTTGACAAATTGTTCCTGATAAGTTTTCGCCCCGACGTTCGGAAGTTTTCAGGTCATTATTGGCGGGTTTTTCCGAGATTATCGCTTCGTAGAAAATTCAGGGCAACGACAAAACAACACGAATACCATAAATCATTTTAATTGTCTGATTCCGAAGGGAAAACGTAGACCTATCTTGATTACCTTGATGGAGTCGCTTTCGTGTAACAAACTTAAACTATTAGCCAAAACGTTATGGATCCATAGAGACTGAAGGACCTCATTTTTCCAAGATCATATTATTCTCAGATCTGAGAAATTAGTGATCACATGTTACTTAACTACTCGTCGACCTGCGAAGAATGTAATTTCATGCCGCATGATAATCCTGTATCGATTGTGTTCTTGTCAGAATCTGTGAAAATTAAAACAAATGTAAAATGTTTTACAGAGTAATACCCCAAAAATGTCTTATAGAGTCAGTGCACCCCCAATGTCATACATGCGTAGAGCTAGTCCACTCCAATGTCTTACAGAGCCAGACCCCATCAATGTCTTATACAGCCGGTCACCACCAATGACTTATAGAGCCAATCCCCACCAATGTCTTATACAGCCAGTCCCCACCAATGTCTTATACAGCCTGTCCCCACCAATGTCTTACAGAGCCAGTCCCCACCAATGTCTTACAGGGCCAATCTCCACCAATGTCTTACAGGGCCAGTCTCCACCAATGTCTTATAGAGCCAGTCCCCAGTATGTCTTATAGAGTCAATCCCCACCAATGTCTTACAGCGCCAGTCCCCACCAATGTCTTATAGAGCCAGTCCCCACCAATGTCTTACAGAGCCAGTCCCCACCTATGTCTTACAGAGCCAGTCCCCACCTATGTCTTACAGAGCCAGTCCCCACCGATGTCTTACAGAGCCAGTCCCCACCAATGTCTTACAGAGCCAGTCCCCACCGATGTCTTACAGGCCAGTCCCCACCGATGTCTTACAGAGCGAGTCCCCACCGATGTCTTATAGAGCTAATCCACCACTTATTGGCGTATTCTTACCCCGGACAACAAAATGTTAAAACTTCTCACACATCCTTCACCCAGATTCATCCAAGGTATGATCGGCCTGCTGGAATAATACGAAGATGCCCCAATGTCCACCATACTTCATAATTATGCAGTGCAACAATCACATGATCAACAATCACAGTGTCAACAATCACATAGTCAACAATCACAAGGTCAAAAATCACAGGGACAACAATCACAAGGTCAACAATCACAGGGTCAACAATCACAGGGACAACAATCACAAGGTCAACAATCACAGGGTCAACATTCACAGCGTCAACAATCACAGGGTCAACATTCACAAGGTCAACAATCGCAGGGTAAACAATCACAAGGTCAACAATCACAGGGTCAACATTCACAAGGTCAACAATCGCAGGGTAAACATTCACAAGGTCAACATTCACAAGGTCAACAATCGCAGGGTAAACATTCACAAGGTCAACATTCACAAGGTCAACAATCGCAGGGTAAACATTCACAAGGTCAATAATCACAGGGTCAACATTCACAAGGTCAACAATCGCAGGGTAAACAATCACAAGGTCAATAATCGCAGGGTCAACATTCACAAGGTCAACAATCGCAGGGTAAACATTCACAAGGTCAACATTCACAAGGTCAACAATCGCAGGGACAACAATTACAAGGTCAATAATCACAGGGTCAACATTCACAAGGTCAACAATCACAGGGACCATATTCACGGGGACCACATTCACAGGGACATTTATCACAGGGGCCACACTCAGAAGATCAACAGTCACAGGGGTCCCTCTCACAGGGTCAACAATCACATGGACCCCACTGACAGGTTCAACAGTCACATGGTTAACAGTCACAGGTTCAACAATCACATGATCAACACTCACATGGGCCCGATCACATGGCCCACAATCACTTGGACCACAATCACAGGGTCAATAATCCAAGACCCACAATCATAGGGGCCACAATGACACGGTACGCAATCACATAGGTCGCAATAACCGAGGCAACAACCACGCGGACCACAATCTGACCAACACCCACCATTCATATAAGACATAATGCCACCATTAGCATTTATTAGCTGATTTTTGTAATGGTATCTGGACACAGGAAAGCATGGCATTAGCAGTAATTGTAGAATTATATCTAACTAATTTTATAAGCAAACAGAGTAGAAACGGATAAGACGGCGCCTACAGGAGCCGTCTGATCTGAGTCACTGCGTGTGAAGGTGTGAAAGGTCGTGAAAAGGCGTCTGTATGAGGTAACGGGTATTAAGAATAAAGCGGCTTTACCCTTTCAACGCCAATGTCGCAAACATGCTCCACGACAAATACTGCAGCACAGTTCCAGATCAGACGCCGCCTTTTCAAGGCGCCGTCTGATCAGGGACTTCACTTTTTGTCTCAAACTTTATTTCTATATTTGTGTTTTATTCCTTTGAAATTTTCATTTATGTATCTCATTTCCTTATTTTACCGAATGATTTAACAAAATTGGTTTGCAGACGACAATTAGAAATTTGGCGCCGAAAGGGTTAATGCCCTTATCGTGCTGAAAATATGTCTGACAAAATCTGATCTGGTGCATTTTATTCACTTCTTAACCCTGCAGGAGCTGTCTCATCTGGGGCTTCACTATTTACAGGTAGGTATATTGACGTGAATAGTAAGCGAAGGGTTAAATGTACAGTCGACTGAGCGGTCATTCGGACTGAAAGTAGACTATAACTAGGTACTTTGCTTTTTTTTTACTTCTGATACTGTTGGCTGAATGCCAATCTGCTTGGATCCTGATGAGACGCCGAGTTACCCAACGTCTCATCTATTGCCAGGTCTTCTGTATCATGATAACGGTTAATGCCAGGGTTGGGCGGTAAATACTGGGGGGCGGTAAATACCGCTGGTAAATACCGGTATTTACCGGTCCGGTAAATACTCCCAAAATGGCCAATACTGGCATTTACTGGCAAATACCCCAGAAAAGGTGGAATATATATTATTTCTTTGAAGTTTATTGTTTTTATAAAGGCTGTTTTAAATTGCTGGTTAGAGGAATATTGATAAGTTTATTTATTGATTTCTGACCATCATTTTACTGAGGGTTTAAACTGTTTCATCCCTGCCAAGGGTAATCATCAGATAGCTTATATCTGTATCACAGAAAAGTCCTGTATAGCTCTATTAACTTTAAATAATGGAATGATTCTGCTGGTACAATGTGTTAAAATCATCAGTACAACAGACCAAATCCTTTGTCTGATACTGCAGTTTGATTGGTTTAACCTGAATCATTTCCCCCTCCAAATTGTCTATATTGTGTTTGACACTTCATGGTTCATTGTGTGTATCTCTTAAATGAAAAGTGTGTATGTTTTTACAACAATTACCATAGTGGCCAGTAGAGGTGTCAAACTGTTGTTTTGAGAGCTGATCTGACAGTATTTTTGCAGTGGGTTAGGTGGCCAGTATTGTTTCTCTTATCTGTTACTCAGTTTTCTACAACTAACTGCCAGTCTTTTGATTTTCATGAAACTTGGTTCATTCAAATTTCAGCTTAAACTAGAAAACTGACTCAGTCACAGAGACGGAGCCCTGTAATCAAGTGCAGATAACTCTAGACATAGTGATCAGATTCAACCCAAAAACTATAGGTGTCTTCCTCTGATGATACTAAGCATATGCCTTAATATGAAACCAATATGTGAAGTACTGTTTGAGTTATCATGTCACATCAAAAGTGTTGACGGATGGATAGAAATTGTGATTCCTATAGGGCTCCTGCATTTCCAAGCAGGGCCCTAATTACACCTTTTATTTTATTTTTTGGGTTGTTTACACTGCAAATACATAAGGCAAAACTTGTATATATGATTAGAGAACTAATAAAGCACATTAGGATGGTTAAAATATGTGCTAAGCCCCTGGACAATTCAAATACCAGTAAATGCCAGTAAGTGCCAGTAAACGCCAGTAAATCCCGGTATTTACCGGTATTTACCGCCGGCACGGTAAATACTCATAAATGCCGGCATTTTGCCAACCCTGGTTAATGCCCCTTTAGTTACATTTATGAACCTTGTTCTGAGGCGTCAAAATCTCATCAGTTGAGATTTTAACTGTCTTCCGATTCGTTCAAGCTTTAGGAACACTAGTGACCGTGTGTCAAACAGCTTGGATTCTGATGAGACGCAAAGTTACTCGGCGTTTCATTTGGATCCACACTGTTTCAAAATGGCTTATCAACTAGATCAAAATGTTAAAAAGAAATAAAAAACACAAAAGAATCCATTGTTTCGACTGCTTATAACTGTTCAAGAATTGTAATGGTAGTTTTACCACCTCAATTACCAGCAAGTTTAGCAAGCAATACCACAGCACCTTTCCACCCCAATCAACACTCGAAACACGCTTTTAGCAAGCAACACCACAGCACCTTACCACCCTAATCAACACTCGAAACATGCGTTAAGGAAGCAATACCACAGTACATTGCCACCTCAATCACCACTCGAAACATGCGTTAAGGAAGCAATACCACAGCACCTTACCACCCCAATCAACACTCGAAACATGCGTTAAGGAAGCAATACCACAGCACCTTACCACCCCAATCAACACTCGAAACACGCTTTAAGCAAGCCGTACCACAGCACATTGCCACCTCAATCACCACTCGAAACACGCGTTTAGCGAGCCATACCACAGCACCTTACCACCCCCAACCACTACTCGAAACGCACGTTTAACAAGCCGTACCACAGCACCTTACCACCGTAATCTCCACTCGAAACACACGTTCAGCAAGCCATACTACAGCACCATTTGCAGACAGATATTGGCTTAATTATCAGCATGAAAGGCTCTTGGCATTAATTTTTCATTTGTTCTCAATAGTTTTCAAATTAACTGGTGACAGTAACTTCTGTTTCGCGTGCTGAAATGCATATAGTGAATGAACTTGATTTCAATCACACGGCAAGTGGGTCTGTGGTACATATAGAAATACTGCAATCTAGTTTCCGTTACATGATTTTCTGTGATGTCCAGTGATCTGCCTCATAAGTTTCATTTCAAATGGCAATATTAATTATTTTCAGAACTGCATTAAACTCTCCTGGATATCAAAAGATCTATTTCATAATTGAGTCTCTCTTTGGGATACAAGAGTCACCAAGAACATCCGTCGTATCGCTTAGGGTCTGCACTGTATGTCACTTATCAGAATGTGTAGTAATTTGTTCTCTATATTTTCATACAGTGTAACTTAATAAGATAGACGTGATGTCTGGATCTATACTGTTTGCATTGCAATCAGAGATCTTTTTCTCAGAGATATGTTCGATTATTAAAAGCAGACAACAGAGGTTTCATACAATTATTGTTTAATAAATCATATTCGGGATACACTTAAGCATGTCTAAACATTATTATTATCACAAGAAATTATATTACAAAAACGGGTCCATGTACATATATAATGTATACAGCATAGTAATATACACACACTAATATAATTGTATAATATACATATATAATGTATATAGCATAGTAATATACACACAATAATATAATTGTATAATATACATATATAATGTATACAGCATAGTAATATACACACAATAATATAATTGTATAATATACATATATAATGTATACAGCATAGTAATATACACACAATAATATAATTGTATAATATACATATATAATGTATATAGCATAGTAATATACATACAATAATATAATTGTATAATATACATATCAAGAATTGACTTGTTTATGTTTGTTTCGGCAATGAATTCAAGCGACTGACAATACAGGGCATCCTACAAGTTTCTCGCCAGATTTTCACGCCCTTGACTTTTGACAAATATTGATGATATGTAGATAATTATGTCTTCAAATTGCCTTTTGCTTCTACGGGAGAATAGGAGAGAATGGAATACTTACGACCGCTAAACGACCACTATACAGTCACTGTATGACCATTGTACAACCACTATATGACTAGTGTACGACCACTGCACGACCACCATACGGCCACTGTACGACCACTTTACGACTACTGTACGACCACGGTACGATCATCGTTCGATCACTATAAACCACTGTACGGCCATTGTTCGACCAAGATACAACCATTGATCGACAATTGTATGGCCACTGTACGACCACTGTATGAGCATTGCACGGCCACTGTATGACCATAGTACGACCTCTATACGACCACTATATGACCACTGTACGGCCACTGTATGACCACTATATGTCCACTGTATGGCCATTGTACGACCACTGTACGATCACTGTACAGTTTGCATGAAGCTTTGTCCTCATCCTGCTTTAACCTTTATCGTCCCGAAAAAAATCATTTCTGCCAAAACTCTGATATTTTGCATGTTTATTCTGATTCGTACATGAGAACTGTTGACCGAGTGTCAAACAGGATGGATACTGATGAGACATCGAGTTACTCGGCGTCTCATCTCAATCCAGGTGGTTTGCAAATAACAGTGAGATCGCGCTTAGAACGATAAGGGTTAAATCTGCCATGAATCCATCTCTTTTGCAATTTTAAATGCCTCCGATTTCTTCAAAATTGAAACGAAACTTACAGCAAACACTCTCAAGAAAGAATATTTACTCCATGAATATTTATTTAGAAATAATGATAATCTGAATATAATAACATTTTTAAATGGCATATGTACACATGACATCTTTGCTCTGGCAGAAACTAGAATCAGATATTTACTATTCCATAAGCAAACAGAGCAGATCATGAGCAGATAAAACCTGCAGAAGCAGTCTGATCTGGATCTGCTCTACTTGCAAAGGTTTAAAAGACATTTGTATGGAGTAAGGGTTGTTGTATTATTGTCCAGGGTCAATAAGATTGACGGTAAATTTTCTGCATTATTTTCGTTTCACAATAAAGAATCAACTGATTTAACCCTTACAACGCTGACTTTTCAAATGGACTATTCCAAAGTCTATGGTAAATATTTAAGGATGTTTCAACCCTTACAGCGTTAATTTTCTAATAGTCTATTCCAAAACTCAAACAGTTTATGGTGAATGTTTAGGAATTTTGTCATAGGGTGAAGCCCGGTCGGGTCGTCTTGAGAACCCTCAAACCCAACAGCTCTACGAAAAATTTTCTAAAGAAAGGTGTAACATGATAAACAATACAAACCCTCTAGGAGCCCTCTCATCTGGATCTACACTATTTGCAAAGGACATTAGTAACTCATTAAACATGTCCAGTAAGTCACCGATTTTTAAAGAAGGCGAACTGACATAACAGTATCCCAGTCTGAGATTCAAACAGTATGTCATACTGCCAATGTTTTGTGTGGTGGTGGTGTTTGTTTGAACATTGTCCTTGTTTTTATGCCTTTGCAAACAGACTAGACCAAGATCAGATGGCACCTGTAAGAGCCTTCTGATCAGTGTCTGCCCTGTTTGCTTATGAAATCATAATAGATCTGAGTCCATGCTTATAAAGCTCTTTAGTTAAGTCTGAGTTCATCCTCAAGCTTTTGATTGGTCAGATTAGAGTTCTCAAGCTTCTCATTGGTCAGATTTGAGCCAAAGGCTCAAATCTGACCAATCAAAAACTTGAGAACGAAATCAGACTCAACTAAAAGTTTTATAAGCATGGACCCTGAGTCTACAGTTTCTACCGATATCAAACATTCCTGTGTACATAAGTTTGCTATTACATGTATTTAAATTTAGCAAATAACTATTTATGATGTCATTGAATCTTACATGAATATTCAACAGGGAAGGGGTTAATACAAACGAAAGCCGACATTTTAAGGGGAAAAATATCAAAAATGTTTTGAAATTATTATTCAATCGCTCAAAGTAACCGTCAATACAGGATCCAAACTACTTGACACTCTGACACTGATGGGTTTAATGTTGTTTTGAATTGTTATTGGTTTGTCTGACACTCTGACACTGATGGGTTTAATGTTGTTTTGAATTGTTATTGTTTTGTCTGCCACTCTGACACTGATGGATTTTATGTTGTTTTGTATTGTTTAATATGACACTCTGACATGGATAAGTTGTTTGAATTGTTATTGTTTTGTGTGACACTCTGACACTGGTGGGTTTAATGTTGTTTTGTATTGTTATTGTTTTGTCTGACACTCTGACACTGGTGGGTTTAATGTTGTTTTGTATTGTTTAATATGACACTCTGACGTGGATAGGTATAATGTTGTTTTGAATTGTTATTGCTTTGTTTGAGGCGAATAACAGAACACTGAGAACAACGTATTTCCGAAAGGCTTAGTCTTACTTTTAAGGTAACCAGGAAACTGATCATAATTAGTAACGGACGCATCATCCATTTCAATCATATTGATATTTCAAGGTTGGGCAGATTATCCCTTTCAGTGCCAGCATTGCCGTCTGCTGGCCACATTTTATGTTCGACTGCTTCCAGTTTTAACCCTTCGCTTGCTATTCACGTCAATATACCTACCTGTAAATAGTGAAGACCCAGATGAGACAGCTCCTGCAGGAGCTGTCTCATCAGGGTCTGCACTATTTACAAGTTGATTGTGCAACCAGTGCACTCCACAGCAGTGATTGCACAGCGAAATACTTGTACACAGTGAAGATATACGTATATATAATTATACAACAGGGCATGGGTAAAGAAGGAGAAATTTATTTTAAAATTCAGCAAGAGAAGGATTATAGTGGGTGCTTGTTCAATTCTTTATTAAGAGATAACCGAGTGTCAAACAGTTTGAGAATCATCCGGCCTCTCATCTAGATCCACACTGTTCGCATATGATATCATAGAATCGTCTTCATGGCACCGGAGAGGTTAAGTCAGAAACGAAATCGATTTCCACTGCGCCTCAAACTTGTTGCATGCAACGTCAGTTTTCGTCAGCTGAAATAAAGTTGAGTATATGTTTTACACGACCCGCTATGAAACAGTTTCTAGCCATTGATATGTAAACACCTAATTAGTACCAAAATCCAAGAATTTCCTTTACTAGTACGAAACTAATATAGTAGAGTATGCCTTGAGCCTAAAGCCTGAACATGTGAAGATGCACTGTTTAAAGTCTATGCACACTTTGCAATTGTCGTCTAGAAAAGTTTGTCGTCTGCTTTAAATTCTTAAAGTGAAATGTTCCATTGTTTTGCAAACACACGTGATCAGAATGTCAATCAGTTTGGATTCTGATGAGATATCGAGTTATTCGGTGTATTATCTGGACCCAAACTGTTTACAAAGGCAATCATGAATTCATAGCTAGACAGAGAAATTTTCTTGTCAGTTTCAATAACGGACTACATGAAATATATGGATGC
The DNA here is from genome assembly GCA_963576725.1 of Azorinus chamasolen. Taxonomy (NCBI): domain Eukaryota; kingdom Metazoa; phylum Mollusca; class Bivalvia; order Cardiida; family Solecurtidae; genus Azorinus; species Azorinus chamasolen. The sequence goes on from OY755237.1 coordinate 100,999,174, forward strand.
TAAGTTCTTTATTTAGCTACAGTAGAACTTCGAAATCTTGAACTACAAGGGACCATACAAATTACTTCGAGATAACAGAAATTCGAGTATTCCTGTTTCTAATCTAGACAATTTCTCAAGTTCACAGCTTAATGCAGGGCTAAAGAAATGCTGAAAGCTCCTATAGGAGCTTTCAGCATTACTTTAGACCTGCATTAAGCTGTCACACGTGTTTCTATTTATGCGTAGTGATACACCATAGATCGTTGTAAATTCTCTATTGTAAATTTTCAAAGGACTGAACTTTTAGTTCGAGTTATCCCGAAGTTCGAGTCATCAGAATTCGAATTATCGAAGTTCCACTGTATTTCTCTTCCAATGTCGCGTCTATGATTACCTTTGCAAACAATCAAGGTCCAAATGAGAGACCAAGTTACTCGGCGTCTCACCAGGATCCAAACAGTTTGTTGCTGTAGTAACGTTTTAAGGTAAATTGAAGAGTTTATAGAGGACACGTTAATCTTTTGCCGAACTGTGTTAAGAGTGACCTAACTGCCATTTGATCCAGAAAGGGAGTTTTTTGCACAACTCCGTCGTGCATTAGACCTTTAACGGCCTTCAGACTTGAAATACCTTTTGATTGTTCGTTGTTTCAGCATTTTCACATTGTAGTCGGCACTGAACATTGTGTCTTTTATGCGTGCACGGAATATAGCTATACTACACAGTAGCCAGTGTTCTGTAGGGAATTCAATCTTACTCGTAAATACGCATCATATTTATAGTTCTGTAATGGAGTACAATGATCTGAACATGTCTCATTTACCTTTGGCATGCTGAGTGAATTGACCACCGTGTATCTTCCTTCGTTTTGACCATTTACTGTATAAATACGGCTTTCTACACCTTTGCAAACAGAGTAGACGAAGATCAGACAGCTCATATAGGATCCGTCTGATCAGGGTCTGCTCTATTTGTTTATGATATAATACAGATATGGTTCTTCAGATTCTGCATTGGCTAAACATTATATGTCCATGTGCTATTCTAACTAATTAATCTAATTAATATTCATGACGTCATTATTTCGTACATGAATAATCATGGAGTAGAGGTTTAAGAATACAACCTATAATACAATAGAACCTGTCTAAAGCGACCACCCAATGAATAAACATGGTAAGTGGTTGCTTCAATGCAGGAAGTCTTTCGAATACACCCTGCATTAAGATACCACCTGCCTTACCACTGTCTCTGTGTGAATAGCCATGTAAGAAATAATGTAATCAGGAATATTTATCAGCTGAAATTTTATAATGGCATAGATACACAGGATTTTTCATTGGTACTTTATTTTTGTTTTGTACAGGGCCAACAGTAGAGCCCGTTCTATTATAATTTCATAAGCAAATAGATCAGACATTGTTTGCAATACAAACGGGTTTTCACGCATTTGCAAACAGAGTAGATCCAGATCAGACCGCTCCTGTAGGAGCCGTCTGATCAGGGTCTGCTCTATTTGCAAATGAAATTTGATAGAGATATGTTTCTTTACTTTCTAAAATAGCTACAATGTTCCACCTTCAATATTTCATTATAACTATTTTGTCCATGAATATTAAGAAGGTATTGAAATTTTGAATAAACCTAGAACAGGGAAAGGGTTAAAGCGCCAGGATTAGACATATTCCAGGTAGTCGGTGTATACAGGCTGAACTGCTAACGCACTATACATTTTTCTATGAAAAGATACATTTTGAACTGTACATTGGCGGATGCTAACGAGTGTCAAAGAGTCTCGGTATAGCATCCGGGGTTTTATTGTTTGCAAATGTTCCCCACAACTCATGTAAACTTTCCCTCATATAGAACAATACAAATTAGTCTGGCCTCTGCGGAAACCGAAGAATCAAGATATATTGCCTTCCATAAGGAACAGTCTGATCTGGGTATACTGTAGAATAAGATCTATTTTTTGCCATAAGCAAATAAGAGCAGTCTGATCTGGGTATAATGTAGAATAAGATCTATTTTATTCCATAAGCAAATAAGAGTAGTCTGATCTGGGTATACTGTTTGCAAAGGCGTTGAAATGTGTGTATATGGAGCAAAAGTTTAAACGTTCTTAGTTTTCGTGATCAAATAATTTGGATTCTCGATTCATTATCCGTTATGAGCAAGCGATTGAACAAAAATTATCAAACATTTGCTTACAGCATTCTTGGAGTATACGCCTCTGTAAAATTCAGGTTTTAAAACCATTGTGATAGTTTGATTGTGATAAATAGAGCATTTGCTCCATAGGAGCAAAAAAAATTTAATGCTCTATTTATGACAATGGTTTCAAAACTACACAATTCTAAAACATTCATTTCTCTAGTACATGTAAATGATTCTTTTCGGTAGATTTATTCATAAAGGTTGGATCTAAAAATAGCCTATGAGGGAATGGGTTAATGAATAATTTACTACAGTCCGTGGAAAATGTGTTCACAGAGAACAATCTACCTGTCAGAATCCGGTTGGAAGACCGCTATAATGCTGTCTATTTATCGTGTACGAAATGAACTCGCGGCATACATTGGAATGCGCCGTAAATAAAATGCAATGATTCATGAAAGTAAAACGTTAGATATTCTCCCGGTAACAGGTGTGTTACAGGTGTGAGCGTTTATCTTGTACAGTAGAATCTGCATATGGCGACTTTATAATGAGTAAAATTAGGTTCCATTGATTAAGTGGAGGTCTAGTTAGGTTCCATTGATTAAGTGGGGGTCTAGTTAGGTTCCATTGATTAAGTGGAGGTCTAGTTCAATGACGGTTCCATTGATTAAGTGCTGCTTTAGTTAAATAACGGTCCCATTGATTAAGAGGTGGTTAAATTAAATAACGGTCCCGTTGATTAAGAGGTGGTTAAATTAAATAACGGCCCCATTGATTAAGAGGTGGTTAAGTTAAATGACGGTCCCATTGATTCAAAGGCGGTTATGTTAAATAACGGCCTCATTGATTAAGTGGAGGTCTAATTCAATGACGATTCCACTGATTAAGTGCTGGTTTAGTTAACGGTCCAATTGATTAAGAGGTGGTTCAGTTAAATAACGTACCGTTGATTAAGATGTGGTTATGTTAAATAATGGCCTCATTGATTAAGTGGAGGCCTAGTTAAATGACGGTTCCGTTGATTAAGAGGTGGTTTAGTTAAATGACGGTCTCATTAAGTGGGGACAGTTTAAGGCATTAATCTAAATACCATGTAAATATAGAAATTGAAGATATATATTGAAGACATACTGTTATGAAATGTTTCGTGAACGCTAAAATGTAGTTACTTGTACCTATGTATATGAAATAATAACATGAACACGCTATGTGGTTAAGTGGTGGCAGACATATGCCACCATATTCTGGTTTTCAGATCTACTTTTGCAGCAATAACTCACTGCACGATTTATTATATAACCTTTATGATATAGGTAAACAGGAACTCTCTGATCTGGGTCTGTGCTGTTTGTTGATACATATTTGTTGAGGATATCAATGTCAATGGCTTATTCCGGGAATTGTATTGTTTGCTGTGCCCCTCCACATAAAAATGGAAAGGTTCCAAAGAAAGGTCTGGACGAGTTTAAAGGTCTTGGCGAGTTTAAAGGTATGGACGAGTTTTCCTTTAGAGAACTCATTCGCTGCCAACTTATGTCGTCTGCAAATGTTGTCGTCTTTTTATATTTGTTCCATAAAATAGTAACAGTAACAAACAATTTGAATCCTGGTGAGACGCCGAGGTACTCGGCGTCTCATCTGGATCTAAGCTGTTTGCATAGGTAATGACATATGCGACATTGGCAGCGAAAGAGTTAAATGGTGTGGGAATAAATGGGTTAAATTATATAATAAGATTTACTTTTACCTAGCTGTAAAAAAATGTCTGCTCAAATTTGTACTATCAACATGGTGTCAAATTGACTTATTCAGCTTTACAAACCGATAGATTATGTGTTAAAATATGTATGGTAAATAGTGCACTATCGTACCCACCTACAGATAACCCATTCCCTCATACTGATAATCCATTCCCTCCTACAGATAACCCATTCCCTCATACTGATAATCCATTCCCTCCTACAGATAACCCATTCCCTCATACTGATAATCCATTCCCTCCTACTGATAACCCATTCCCTCATACTGATAACCCATTCCCTCATACTGATAATCCATTCCCTCATACTGATAACCCATTCCCTCATGCTGATAACCCATTCCCTCATACTGACGCCTTTTGGCGCATCTGTGAAAGTCACTTATTGAAACCATTGTGATAAATAGAGCATTTGCTCCATAGGAGCAAATTCTCTATTTATCACAATGGTTTCTAAACTACAAAATTCTAAAACAAATCCCTTTTCTCTAGTAAATGCTCCTTTTCGGTAGATTTATTCAATGCGATTGGGTCTAGAAATAGCCTTTTTCAGGGAATGGGTTAAAGGTTCCGTTGTCTATTCATCAGTGATCATTGCTAACCCATTGTCTGTCAAACGCAACCTTCCTGACATTGGGCAACAGATTGAACCCAGATGAGACGCCGAGATGAGGACCCAAGCTTTTTGACATTCGGTTAATAGTTTTTTTTTCAAAATTTACCAATCGGAAGTAAGTAAAATGGTAACAGATCAGAGATCTAGTGAAATGGTAGCAAATCAAAGATTTAGTGAAATGGTAGCAGATCAGAGATTATGCGAAATTTTAGACGCAGCCTCTTTGAATTAGTCTACCGAAAAGAAGCATTAACTATAGAAAAGGAGGATTTTAGAATTATATAGTTTTTAAACCATTTGATAAACAGAAAAATTTCTCCTATGGAGCAAATGCTCTTTTTATCACAACGGTTTCAAATACAGAGGCGCGAAAATGCGTCAGTAGGAGAGAAAGGGTTAAGCAGACATCATATTTATAACAACAGATTATAAATAATCGATACAATTTATCTCACGATAGTAATAATGTGATGATAGAGCTATTCAATTTGGTTTAAAATCGAACCGTACTGCTACGGTTCGAAAAAGCGGTTAGCTAACATACTGCATTCCATAATCCGACAGACGAACGTATCGGAATTCTATGGAACGAACATACCAAGGCTATGAGCTATGAGCTGCTACAGCCTCGTACTCAGTCAGACGCTCCACAAGCAAGCAACGGGCTAATTAGTTTGTATACAAACAATTGGTTCATAGATCTTCGGAGTTGTGAACAGCACACTGTGGATTATATAGGCGATAGTATGACAGGCGCAATAATCGGATAAAAAGAACATTAAAGGGAACAATTAGCTTTGACAAGTTGGTGGATTTGGCTTTACTAAAGATATCAATCTCTAAATTCTGCCGAGGATATTTTTGTTTGGAATTGAGACTTGCTCCTCTGGTGAGTATTTTATGAAATTTAATACAGTAAACCCTCTCTATAACGACCACATGTATACAGTAAAACCTCTCTATAACGACCGCTAAATTACAGTAAAACCTCTCTATAACGACCACTAAAGTGTGTTGATTAGTTGGTATTTAGGGCAGGTGACTGCTTAAAGCAAGGTGAAAGTAAAACAGAACGCTCCTATGTTTTACTTTCACCTTGCTTTAAGCAGCCACCTGTCTTTAACACAAACTACTTGATGTTATTTAGTGGCCGTTATAGAGAGGTTTTACTGTATACATGTGTATCGAACAAGTGTATGAAATATGGGCAATTTATAAGTCGGCCTCTGTGAACTTTAATTATCGGTGTTGAAGTCAGGTAGTAGCACTCACAAATGGAACTGTCTGTATACTTTGGTCCTACAATAACCATTTATCTGATGAATATGTATTTAGTCAATATTGACAATATAAATATTTATTGTCGATTTTTTAATCGAATATAAAACAGGATGTTTTAGCATGGCAGAATATATAAAATCCCTTAAGCAAACAGAGCAGACCCTGATCAGAGCGATATCTGGGTCTACTCCGTTTACTAGGGTGTCAAACAGAGAAAGAGTTAAACAACTGTCTGGTTCTAAATACCCTAATGTCTATTTGTTTACTGGATGTTTTAAAGAGACACCAGATGCATTCTTTTTGACACCCTTGGTTATATATTTCTCCTCCCCGCTCTCTCTCTCTCTCTCTCTCTCTCTCTCTCTCTCTCTCTCTGTCTCACACACACACACTCTCTCTCACACTGTCTGTGTCTCTGTCTGTGTCTCTGTCTCTGTCTCTGTCGCTGTCTCTGTTGCTGTCTCTGTTGCTGTCTGTGTCTGTGTCTCTGTCTCTGTCTCTGTCTATGTCTATGTCTATGTCTATGTCTCTGTTGTTGTCTCTGTCTCTGTCTCTCTCTGTCTCTATGTCTCTGTCGCTGTCTCTGTCGCTGTCTCTGTCTCTGTCTCTCTCTGTCTCTCTGTCTCTGTCGCTGTCTCTGTCTCTGTCTCTCTCTGTCTCTATGTCTATGTCGCTGTCTCTGTTTCTGTTTCTGTCTCTGTCTCTGTCTCTGTCTCTGTCTCTGTCTCTGTCTCTGTCTCTGTCTCTGTCTCTGTCTCTGTCTCTGTCTCTGTCTCTGTCTCTGTCTCTGTCTCTCTCTGTCTCTATGTCTCTATGTCTCTGTCTCTGTCTCTGTCGCTGTCTCTGTTGCTGTCTCTGTCTCTGTCTCTCTCTGTCTCTATGTCTCTGTCGCTGTCTCTGTCTCTGTTTCTGTCTCTGTCTGTCTCTGTCTCTATGTCTCTCTCTTTCTCTTTGTCTCTGTCTCTGTCTCTCTGTATCTGTCTGTCTCTCTGTGTCTGTCTGTCTCTCTCGCTCTTTCTCTCTCTCTGTCTCTGTCTATCTGTCTCTCTGTGCGTCTCTCACTGTATCTCTGTTTCTCAGTTTCTCTGTGTGTCTCTGTCTCCCTCCCTCTTTGTCTCTGTCTCTCTCTCTGTGTCTCTTGCCCTCTCTTGCCCTCTCTGTCTCTCTCTGTCTCTCTATCTGTCTCTGTCTCTCTCTCTGTCTCTCTCTGTCTCTCTGTCTCTCTCTGCCTCTCTCTCTCTGTCTCTCTCTCTCTCTCTCTGTATCTCTGTCTCTCTGTCTCTCATTCTCTCTCTGTCTCTCTCTCTGTCTCTCTCTCTCTCTGTCTCTCTCTCTCTCTCTCTCTCTTGCCCTCAGTCTCTCTATCTTTCTGTATCTCTGTCTCTCTGTCCCTCCCATTTTGACCGTCTCTCTCTCTGTTTCTGTATGTCTGTGTCTATGCCTCTTTCCCTCTCTCTCTCTCTCTCTCTCTCTCTCTCTCTCTCTATTTATCTCTGTGGTTATGTATAATTGTGTCTGTGTCTTTTTCTCTCTTCTGTCTCTATATCTGTCTCTTTCCCTCTGTCTCTATCTCTTTCACTCTGTCTCTCTCTCCCTCTCTCTGTCCCCCAATCTCCGTCTCTGTGAATTTTACGTTCAATCTTTATAAGTAAACGGGTACAGTTTTGTAAGGATTCTACAAAGAGTAACGTTAACTCTCTACGTGTACTAGCGTCATTGTAGTAGCTGCTATTTTGTTGTTCTGTTTTGTTTTTCTTATCATTGCCTCTCTCCTTCTTCCTTTCCCATTTACTATTTCCCCTATTCTCTATTTTCCTTCCTCTCCTGTCTCTTGTGTTTGCTCTTGACATATTTATGTGGTTCCATTTTTTGTTATTCTGTCTCTTTACCGTTAAACTCTCAACAAATGAAGGATTATTTGAATTTATTTCGTTTTCCTTGCTTGTTCTGACATGTTTGGAAAAGTTACTTCAGTTTAATCACTCTAATCCCAAACGTTAATTGTATTTTCAGAGCGGATTAACCGCCTATATTGGAATACAAGTACATGTAGTTTTCTCAATAGTCGTCTCATTAATGGACCCCCCTGTAATCGTCAGTATTGTGTGCAACGTTTATTGGCACAACTGTTAGGCCCACCATCTTTCAAAATACAGGATATATATTCAGATCCTTACAAAATGTAATCAGGATGTCAAGCAGTTTGGATCCTGATGAGACGTCTAGTTGCTCCACGTCTCATCTTGATCTTAACAGCTTGCAAATTTGATAACAAGTTCGCCAAAGCTTAAAGTGACCATTCTTAACTCATTTTCTCCTAGACCCAGCCTCTTTGAATAAATCTACCGAAAAGGAGCATTAACTATAGAAAAGGAGAATTTTAGAATTGTATAATTTTGGAACCATTGTGATAAACAGAGCATTTACTCCTATGGAGAAAATGCTCTTTTTATCACAATGGTTCCAAAAAGTGTCTTTCACAGAGGAATCAAAAGGCGTCAATGTGCGGGAATGGGTTAATTGCTGGATGAAAGCTATTTTAAAATAGTATTTCTTAACTTCTTTTGGGTGGTATATGCACATTGTATCTGTAGCGATGGTCCATTTTAACAATTTGTAATGGCTGATATTGGCAATCATGATTGTATTTGTCCTGTTCGGATACCAATCTTGATCCAAACTGAATACAGATGACAGTTTGTCTGTGATTGGTAATTTGCTTGTTATTTGGCTGTTATACGCAGAACTCATATACGTTCTTAATATTGAATTGCAGGATAAAATATACACGCATTAAACTATAATAATTACATCCGCTTTGGAGTATGTTATGCGTCATACATTCATTCTTATCAGTTGTTTTTGTGCCGAATGATTGGTATTAAATGCTTTCCTCGGTAGATCTTACAAAATAGAAGTGTTATTATGCTATCGCATTTTTTAATATCAACAGTTATGTTTACTTAACCTGGCGGTTAATGTTTATCTGTACAATAACATGTGAGCTTAAACTCCGATGTGTTGTAACTTTAGGTAACTTAAACCTATTTAAACTATTGACATAGTTTCAAACTGAGCCTGGTGAGATCTCCAGTTATTCGGCATGTCATCTGGAACTGAACTCTGTAAATACAAGTGGGGGCGTGCTTAACATTATAAGGGTTATATTGTATATATTAAACAAAACAAGTATTGTTACAATACAATTGTATATAACATAATGAGGGTTATATTGTATATATCAATCAAAACTAGGATTGTTACAGTATCATTCTATATAACATAATGAGGGTATTATTGAATATGTCAAACAAAACTAGGATTGTTACAGTATGTATATAGCATAATGAGGGTTATATTGAATATATCAAACAAAACTAGGGTTTTTATAGTATGTATATAACATAATGAGGGTTGTATTGAATATACAGTAAAATCCCGCTAATGCGACCACCTAAAAGAGATAAAATTATGGGTGCTATATGCAGGTGGTAGCTTAATGCAGGACAAAAGTAATGCAGAAAGCTCCTAGAGGAACTTTCTGCATTACTTTTGTCCTGCATTAAGCAACCACCTGCTTATAAAGACACCCATGTTTATTCATCAAGTGGTCGCATTAGCGGGATTTTACTGTATATTAAAAAAAACTAGGATCGTTACAGTATCATTGTTAATAACAATGGGGTTATACTGTATATATCAAACAAAACTAGGAGTGTTACAGTATCATTGTTAATAACAATGGGGTTATACTGTATATATCAAACAAAACTAGGAGTGTTACAGTATCATTATATATAACATAATGAAGGTCATATTGAATATATCAAACAAAACTAGGATTGTTACAGTATGTATATAACAAAATGAGGGTTATATTGAATATATCAAACAAAACTAGGATTGTTACAGTATCATTATATATAACATAATGAAGGTCATATTGAATATATCAAACAAAACTAGGATTGTTACAGTATGTATATAACATAATGAGGGTTATATTGAATATATCAAACAAAACTAGGATTGTTACAGTATGTATATAACGTGATTAGGGTTGTATTGAATCTGTAAAAAAACAAACCCTAGGATTGTTACAGTATCATTGTTAATAACAATGGGGTTATACTGTATATATCAAACAAAACTAGAAGTGTTACAGTATCATTCTATATACATTGTAACATAATGAGGGTTATATTGAATATATAAAAACTAGGATTGTTACAGTTTTTATATAACATAATGAGGGTTACATTGAATATATCAAACAAAACTAGGATTGTTACAGTATGTATATAACATAATGAGGGTTGTATTGAATATATCAAACAAAACTAGGATTGTTACAGTATGTATATAGCATAATCAGGGTTACAAAACTAGGATTGTTACAGAATGTATATAACATAATGAGGGTTGTATTGAATATATAAAAAAAAGCATTGTAAATAACAATGGGGGTTACGTTGTATATATAAAAAAAACTAGTATTGAGGGTTATATTGTATATATCAAACAAAACTATGATTGTTACAGTATCATTGTTTATAACATAAGGAGGGTTATATTATATATATCAAACAAAACTAGGAGTGTAACAGCACCACTGTATATAATATAATGAGGGGTATATTGTATATATCAAACACTACTAGGAGTGTATTAGTATCATTGTTTATAGCATACAAGATTCGGAAACAGACTACATTTTAATGATGTTTTTGAAAGAGTAAATTGAATTTGATTAAATTGAGAACGTTAGAAATAAGAAGTCCAGTGTCATGATATCGGCCCTCTTGTGATTTCAGACTTTGCTCTCTCGTTCTTCTCCCTTTTTTTATTTTAAGTTAAGCACTTTTCCTCTTAGTCATTTAGTCATAAGAATCACTTGGAGTGTTATTACTGTTTAACCAAACACTGTAATAATATAAACTCACTATTCCGAGAACTGAAATAAATACTATTTTCAGGTGGCAGCTAAATGGGCGTTTCGCTTTCTGTACGACTTTCACCCTAGATCAAGCATAGACCCGTCTACAGCTAGACGGTCTATATCTTGTTTCTCGTGCTAGTGCAAATCATATGTGCATCGCGACATAGAAGTGGATAATTTATTATTGCTAATATAACGTATACTATATAGAATAGAGGAGCCGTCTGATCAGGATCTGCTCTGTTTGCTAATGAAATTTGATAGACATGTTTCTCTAGTTTCTAAAATAGCTACATTTTTCTGTCTTCCATGTATCATTATAACTATTTTGTCCATGAGTATTCAGTAGGTATTGAAATTTGGAAACAATACAGAGCAGGGGAAATGTTTAAGACAGTAAGTGGTCACATTAAACAGGTTAACACTATTTCATTTTCTCTTTATTATTTCGCTGGCTAAACTGTCCTCGCCTTTGCAAACAGTTTGGACCCAAAGGAGACGACTAGTAACTCGATGTCCCATCAGGATCCAAATTGTTGGGTAGTCAGTGTGATTATATTGTTTGAAATTAACCCATTTGCTCCCACGAGCCCATATATGGGACGTAGGCAAACAGTGTAGACTCTGATCAGACGCCGCATAATGCGGCGTCTGATCAAAGTCTACACTGTTTGCTGATAGGAAATTCAATATGAAACAAAACAGAAATGAAAGTTTAGACCAGACATCCCTTAGATAAAAGATAGACCAAGAATCCATTGGGAGCAAATGGGTTAAGCAAAGAAAATGGAACAGACGACACATTTTGCAGACGACACAAAATGGCAGTGAAAAAAAGATCAGTACATTGTAGCTGTAACCCTGCGACTGGAATTTGTCATCGATCTTGTCTAGAAGTGGTGTCTTCATTGTACAGACAGGTCCACTTTCACCGAACCAGCATCGATTTAAATCAGATTGGTGTCTGCATGTTTTAACCCTTTCTCAGGTTGTCGTCTGCACGTTTAACCCTTCCACTGTCAAACACACTTTCTCTGCTAAGATCATCGTTTGCAGATTTCGAATTAAAATATTTCTTCAATTTCTTTATTTAAAAAATCACAATGTCAGATAGTTTCGACTCGTGATTACATTCCGAGTTGCACGGCGTCTTGTGGCAATCAATAAGTTCATCAAGAAAATCGCCTTGACTGCGAAAGTGTTAAGATGTCTTAGTATCAGAACCAGACGACAGTTAACCATATGCCTACTAAGAGCGATATGAACAGACAGCTTTGACCAAGAATAGCCTCATCAGGCGTCTCATCTGGATCCAAGCTGTTTAAGCCTCGGTCAATACTGTCTCAAAAGTATTGACACTCGGTCAATATTGTCTCAGATATCTTGTCACTTGGTCAATAATGTCTCAAACGTCTTGACACTTGGTCAATATTGTCTCGAATATATTAACACTTGGTCAATGTCTCAAAAGTCTTGACAATGGGTCAATATTGTCTCGAATGTATTAACACTTGGTCAATGTCTCAAAAGTCTTGACAATGGGTCAATATTGTCTCGAATGTATTAACACTTGGCCAATGTCTCAAAAAGTCTTGACAATGGGTTAATATTGTCTCGAATGTATTAACACTTGGCCAATGTCTCAAAAGTCTTGACGCTCGATCAATGTCTCAAATGTCTTGACACTCAGTCAATATTGTCACAAATATACTGAAACTCGGTCAATATTGTCACAAATATATTGACACTCAGTCAATATTGTCACAAATATATTGACACTCAGACAATATTGTCTCAAATGTCTTGACACTCAGACAATATTGTCACATATATCTTGACACTCGGTCAATATTGTCTCAAATGTCTTGACACTCAGACAATATTGTCTAAAAGGCTTGACACTCGATCAATATTGTCTCAATGTTTTAGATCTAGCCTCTTTGAATATATCTACCGAAAAGGTGCATTAGATTGAACTGAAAAAAGAAAAGATATAGAATTGTGTAGTATTGAAAACATTGTGATAAATAGAGCATTTGATAGGAGCAAATGCTCTATTTATCACAATGTTTTCAAAAACTGACTTTTACAGAGGCTTCAAAATGCATCAATATGAGGGAATGGGTTAAAATGTACATATGCAAATAGGAGCCCTATGATCAGGGTCTATACTGTTTGCTGAACCCATCGATGTCACTGGTATATACCAACACATGTGTTGTATGCGGGGCCACACTCAACAGGACAATAGACGGGATCCAAATTCAGATCGGGACGGGTTTTCTTAACCCTTCGCTTGCTGAATTTTAAAATACATTTCTCCTTCCTTACCCATGTCCTGTTGTATAATAATATATATCTTCACAGTGTACAAGTATTTCGCTGTGCAATCACTGCTGTGGAGTGCACTGGTTGCACAATCAACTTGTAAATAGTGCAGACCCTGATGAGACAGCTCCTGCATGAGCTGTCTCATCTGGGTCTTCACTATTTACAGGTAGGTACATTTGCGTGAACAGCAGGCGAATGGTTAAAATTATATGAGAATAAATGGGCAGAGTTTGATCCGACATGCTTTTTCTGCAGACTAAGCGGTTAAGTAAATGATTGATTGCTAGGTGGGAGTCAGACGAATTAGAAAACATAGGCGACAGTTAATTGTTAATAAATGATTTATTGGTAAATAATTACCATAGAAACATGCATATATCATTTTATTAGTCTCATCTATCCAGTACAGCAGTCTAAGTGGAGGTCTAATTCAATGACGATTCCACTGATTAAGTGCTGGTTTAGTTAACGGTCCAATTGATTAAGAGGTGGTTCAGTTAAATAACGTACCGTTGATTAAGATGTGGTTATGTTAAATAATGGCCTCATTGATTAAGTGGAGGCCTAGTTAAATGACGGTTCCGTTGATTAAGAGGTGGTTTAGTTAAATGACGGTCTCATTAAGTGGGGACAGTTTAAGGCATTAATCTAAATACCATGTAAATATAGAAATTGAAGATATATATTGAAGACATACTGTTATGAAATGTTTCGTGAACGCTAAAATGTAGTTACTTGTACCTATGTATATGAAATAATAACATGAACACGCTATGTGGTTAAGTGGTGGCAGACATATGCCACCATATTCTGGTTTTCAGATCTACTTTTGCAGCAATAACTCACTGCACGATTTATTATATAACCTTTATGATATAGGTAAACAGGAACTCTCTGATCTGGGTCTGTGCTGTTTGTTGATACATATTTGTTGAGGATATCAATGTCAATGGCTTATTCCGGGAATTGTATTGTTTGCTGTGCCCCTCCACATAAAAATGGAAAGGTTCCAAAGAAAGGTCTGGACGAGTTTAAAGGTCTTGGCGAGTTTAAAGGTATGGACGAGTTTTCCTTTAGAGAACTCATTCGCTGCCAACTTATGTCGTCTGCAAATGTTGTCGTCTTTTTATATTTGTTCCATAAAATAGTAACAGTAACAAACAATTTGAATCCTGGTGAGACGCCGAGGTACTCGGCGTCTCATCTGGATCTAAACTGTTTGCATAGGTAATGACATATGCGACATTGGCAGCGAAAGAGTTAAATGGTGTGGGAATAAATGGGTTAAATTATATAATAAGATTTACTTTTACCTAGCTGTAAAAAAATGTCTGCTCAAATTTGTACTATCAACATGGTGTCAAATTGACTTATTCAGCTTTACAAACCGATAGATTATGTGTTAAAATATGTATGGTAAATAGTGCACTATCGTACCCACCTACAGATAACCCATTCCCTCATACTGATAATCCATTCCCTCCTACAGATAACCCATTCCCTCATACTGATAATCCATTCCCTCCTACAGATAACCCATTCCCTCATACTGATAATCCATTCCCTCCTACTGATAACCCATTCCCTCATACTGATAACCCATTCCCTCATACTGATAATCCATTCCCTCATACTGATAACCCATTCCCTCATGCTGATAACCCATTCCCTCATACTGACGCCTTTTGGCGCATCTGTGAAAGTCACTTATTGAAACCATTGTGATAAATAGAGCATTTGCTCCATAGGAGCAAATTCTCTATTTATCACAATGGTTTCTAAACTACAAAATTCTAAAAAAAATCCCTTTTCTCTAGTAAATGCTCCTTTTCGGTAGATTTATTCAATGCGATTGGGTCTAGAAATAGCCTTTTTCAGGGAATGGGTTAAAGGTTCCGTTGTCTATTCATCAGTGATCATTGCTAACCCATTGTCTGTCAAACGCAACCTTCCTGACATTGGGCAACAGATTGAACCCAGATGAGACGCCGAGATGAGGACCCAAGCTTTTTGACATTCGGTTAATAGTTTTTTTTTCAAAATTTACCAATCGGAAGTAAGTAAAATGGTAACAGATCAGAGATCTAGTGAAATGGTAGCAAATCAAAGATTTAGTGAAATGGTAGCAGATCAGAGATTATGCGAAATTTTAGACGCAGCCTCTTTGAATTAGTCTACCGAAAAGAAGCATTAACTATAGAAAAGGAGGATTTTAGAATTATATAGTTTTTAAACCATTTGATAAACAGAAAAATTTCTCCTATGGAGCAAATGCTCTTTTTATCACAACGGTTTCAAATACAGAGGCGCGAAAATGCGTCAGTAGGAGAGAAAGGGTTAAGCAGACATCATATTTATAACAACAGATTATAAATAATCGATACAATTTATCTCACGATAGTAATAATGTGATGATAGAGCTATTCAATTTGGTTTAAAATCGAACCGTACTGCTACGGTTCGAAAAAGCGGTTAGCTAACATACTGCATTCCATAATCCGACAGACGAACGTATCGGAATTCTATGGAACGAACATACCAAGGCTATGAGCTATGAGCTGCTACAGCCTCGTACTCAGTCAGACGCTCCACAAGCAAGCAACGGGCTAATTAGTTTGTATACAAACAATTGGTTCATAGATCTTCGGAGTTGTGAACAGCACACTGTGGATTATATAGGCGATAGTATGACAGGCGCAATAATCGGATAAAAAGAACATTAAAGGGAACAATTAGCTTTGACAAGTTGGTGGATTTGGCTTTACTAAAGATATCAATCTCTAAATTCTGCCGAGGATATTTTTGTTTGGAATTGAGACTTGCTCCTCTGGTGAGTATTTTATGAAATTTAATACAGTAAACCCTCTCTATAACGACCACATGTATACAGTAAAACCTCTCTATAACGACCGCTAAATTACAGTAAAACCTCTCTATAACGACCACTAAAGTGTGTTGATTAGTTGGTATTTAGGGCAGGTGACTGCTTAAAGCAAGGTGAAAGTAAAACAGAACGCTCCTATGTTTTACTTTCACCTTGCTTTAAGCAGCCACCTGTCTTTAACACAAACTACTTGATGTTATTTAGTGGCCGTTATAGAGAGGTTTTACTGTATACATGTGTATCGAACAAGTGTATGAAATATGGGCAATTTATAAGTCGGCCTCTGTGAACTTTAATTATCGGTGTTGAAGTCAGGTAGTAGCACTCACAAATGGAACTGTCTGTATACTTTGGTCCTACAATAACCATTTATCTGATGAATATGTATTTAGTCAATATTGACAATATAAATATTTATTGTCGATTTTTTAATCGAATATAAAACAGGATGTTTTAGCATGGCAGAATATATAAAATCCCTTAAGCAAACAGAGCAGACCCTGATCAGAGCGATATCTGGGTCTACTCCGTTTACTAGGGTGTCAAACAGAGAAAGAGTTAAACAACTGTCTGGTTCTAAATACCCTAATGTCTATTTGTTTACTGGATGTTTTAAAGAGACACCAGATGCATTCTTTTTGACACCCTTGGTTATATATTTCTCCTCCCCGCTCTCTCTCTCTCTCTCTCTCTCTCTCTCTCTCTCTCTCTCTCTCTCTCTCTCACACACACACACACTCTCTCTCACACTGTCTGTGTCTCTGTCTGTGTCTCTGTCTCTGTCTCTGTCTCTGTCGCTGTCTCTGTTGCTGTCTCTGTTGCTGTCTGTGTCTGTGTCTCTGTCTCTGTCTCTGTCTATGTCTATGTCTATGTCTATGTCTCTGTTGTTGTCTCTGTTGTTGTCTCTGTCTCTGTCTCTATGTCTCTGTCGCTGTCTCTGTCGCTGTCTCTGTCGCTGTCTCTCTCTGTCTCTCTGTCTCTGTCGCTGTCTCTGTCTCTGTCTCTCTCTGTCTCTATGTCTATGTCGCTGTCTCTGTTTCTGTTTCTGTCTCTGTCTCTGTCTCTGTCTCTGTCTCTGTCTCTGTCTCTGTCTCTGTCTCTGTCTCTGTCTCTGTCTCTGTCTCTGTCTCTCTCTGTCTCTATGTCTCTATGTCTCTGTCTCTGTCTCTGTCGCTGTCTCTGTTGCTGTCTCTGTCTCTGTCTCTCTCTGTCTCTATGTCTCTGTCGCTGTCTCTGTCTCTGTTTCTGTCTCTGTCTGTCTCTGTCTCTATGTCTCTCTCTTTCTCTTTGTCTCTGTCTCTGTCTCTCTGTATCTGTCTGTCTCTCTGTGTCTGTCTGTCTCTCTCGCTCTTTCTCTCTCTCTGTCTCTGTCTATCTGTCTCTCTGTGCGTCTCTCACTGTATCTCTGTTTCTCAGTTTCTCTGTGTGTCTCTGTGTGTCTCTGTCTCCCTCCCTCTTTGTCTCTGTCTCTCTCTCTGTGTCTCTTGCCCTCTCTTGCCCTCTCTGTCTCTCTCTGTCTCTATCTGTCTCTGTCTCTCTCTCTGTCTCTCTGTCTCTCTCTGCCTCTCTCTCTCTGTCTCTCTCTCTCTCTCTCTCTGTATCTCTGTCTCTCTGTCTCTCATTCTCTCTCTGTCTCTCTCTCTGTCTCTCTCTCTCTCTCTGTCTCTCTCTCTCTCTCTCTCTTGCCCTCAGTCTCTCTATCTTTCTGTATCTCTGTCTCTCTGTCCCTCCCATTTTGACCGTCTCTCTCTCTGTTTCTGTATGTCTGTGTCTATGCCTCTTTCCCTCTCTCTCTCTCTCTCTCTCTCTCTCTCTCTCTCTCTCTCTCTCTATTTATCTCTGTGGTTATGTATAATTGTGTCTGTGTCTTTTTCTCTCTTCTGTCTCTATATCTGTCTCTTTCCCTCTGTCTCTATCTCTTTCACTCTGTCTCTCTCTCCCTCTCTCTGTCCCCCAATCTCCGTCTCTGTGAATTTTACGTTCAATCTTTATAAGTAAACGGGTACAGTTTTGTAAGGATTCTACAAAGAGTAACGTTAACTCTCTACGTGTACTAGCGTCATTGTAGTAGCTGCTATTTTGTTGTTCTGTTTTGTTTTTCTTATCATTGCCTCTCTCCTTCTTCCTTTCCCATTTACTATTTCCCCTATTCTCTATTTTCCTTCCTCTCCTGTCTCTTGTGTTTGCTCTTGACATATTTATGTGGTTCCATTTTTTGTTATTCTGTCTCTTTACCGTTAAACTCTCAACAAATGAAGGATTATTTGAATTTATTTCGTTTTCCTTGCTTGTTCTGACATGTTTGGAAAAGTTACTTCAGTTTAATCACTCTAATCCCAAACGTTAATTGTATTTTCAGAGCGGATTAACCGCCTATATTGGAATACAAGTACATGTAGTTTTCTCAATAGTCGTCTCATTAATGGACCCCCCTGTAATCGTCAGTATTGTGTGCAACGTTTATTGGCACAACTGTTAGGCCCACCATCTTTCAAAATACAGGATATATATTCAGATCCTTACAAAATGTAATCAGGATGTCAAGCAGTTTGGATCCTGATGAGACGTCTAGTTGCTCCACGTCTCATCTTGATCTTAACAGCTTGCAAATTTGATAACAAGTTCGCCAAAGCTTAAAGTGACCATTCTTAACTCATTTTCTCCTAGACCCAGCCTCTTTGAATAAATCTACCGAAAAGAAGCATTAACTATAGAAAAGGAGAATTTTAGAATTGTATAATTTTGGAACCATTGTGATAAACAGAGCATTTACTCCTATGGAGAAAATGCTCTTTTTATCACAATGGTTCCAAAAAGTGTCTTTCACAGAGGAATCAAAAGGCGTCAATGTGCGGGAATGGGTTAATTGCTGGATGAAAGCTATTTTAAAATAGTATTTCTTAACTTCTTTTGGGTGGTATATGCACATTGTATCTGTAGCGATGGTCCATTTTAACAATTTGTAATGGCTGATATTGGCAATCATGATTGTATTTGTCCTGTTCGGATACCAATCTTGATCCAAACTGAATACAGATGACAGTTTGTCTGTGATTGGTAATTTGCTTGTTATTTGGCTGTTATACGCAGAACTCATATACGTTCTTAATATTGAATTGCAGGATAAAATATACACGCATTAAACTATAATAATTACATCCGCTTTGGAGTATGTTATGCGTCATACATTCATTCTTATCAGTTGTTTTTGTGCCGAATGATTGGTATTAAATGCTTTCCTCGGTAGATCTTACAAAATAGAAGTGTTATTATGCTATCGCATTTTTTAATATCAACAGTTATGTTTACTTAACCTGGCGGTTAATGTTTATCTGTACAATAACATGTGAGCTTAAACTCCGATGTGTTGTAACTTTAGGTAACTTAAACCTATTTAAACTATTGACATAGTTTCAAACTGAGCCTGGTGAGATCTCCAGTTATTCGGCATGTCATCTGGAACTGAACTCTGTAAATACAAGTGGGGGCGTGCTTAACATTATAAGGGTTATATTGTATATATTAAACAAAACAAGTATTGTTACAATACAATTGTATATAACATAATGAGGGTTATATTGTATATATCAATCAAAACTAGGATTGTTACAGTATCATTCTATATAACATAATGAGGGTATTATTGAATATGTCAAACAAAACTAGGATTGTTACAGTATGTATATAGCATAATGAGGGTTATATTGAATATATCAAACAAAACTAGGGTTTTTATAGTATGTATATAACATAATGAGGGTTGTATTGAATATACAGTAAAATCCCGCTAATGCGACCACCTAAAAGAGATAAAATTATGGGTGCTATATGCAGGTGGTAGCTTAATGCAGGACAAAAGTAATGCAGAAAGCTCCTAGAGGAACTTTCTGCATTACTTTTGTCCTGCATTAAGCAACCACCTGCTTATAAAGACACCCATGTTTATTCATCAAGTGGTCGCATTAGCGGGATTTTACTGTATATTAAAAAAAACTAGGATCGTTACAGTATCATTGTTAATAACAATGGGGTTATACTGTATATATCAAACAAAACTAGGAGTGTTACAGTATCATTATATATAACATAATGAAGGTCATATTGAATATATCAAACAAAACTAGGATTGTTACAGTATGTATATAACAAAATGAGGGTTATATTGAATATATCAAACAAAACTAGGATTGTTACAGTATCATTATATATAACATAATGAAGGTCATATTGAATATATCAAACAAAACTAGGATTGTTACAGTATGTATATAACATAATGAGGGTTATATTGAATATATCAAACAAAACTAGGATTGTTACAGTATGTATATAACGTGATTAGGGTTGTATTGAATCTGTAAAAAAACAAACCCTAGGATTGTTACAGTATCATTGTTAATAACAATGGGGTTATACTGTATATATCAAACAAAACTAGAAGTGTTACAGTATCATTCTATATACATTGTAACATAATGAGGGTTATATTGAATATATAAAAACTAGGATTGTTACAGTTTTTATATAACATAATGAGGGTTACATTGAATATATCAAACAAAACTAGGATTGTTACAGTATGTATATAACATAATGAGGGTTGTATTGAATATATCAAACAAAACTAGGATTGTTACAGTATGTATATAGCATAATCAGGGTTACAAAACTAGGATTGTTACAGAATGTATATAACATAATGAGGGTTGTATTGAATATATAAAAAAAAGCATTGTAAATAACAATGGGGGTTACGTTGTATATATAAAAAAAACTAGTATTGAGGGTTATATTGTATATATCAAACAAAACTATGATTGTTACAGTATCATTGTTTATAACATAAGGAGGGTTATATTATATATATCAAACAAAACTAGGAGTGTAACAGCACCACTGTATATAATATAATGAGGGGTATATTGTATATATCAAACACTACTAGGAGTGTATTAGTATCATTGTTTATAGCATACAAGATTCGGAAACAGACTACATTTTAATGATGTTTTTGAAAGAGTAAATTGAATTTGATTAAATTGAGAACGTTAGAAATAAGAAGTCCAGTGTCATGATATCGGCCCTCTTGTGATTTCAGACTTTGCTCTCTCGTTCTTCTCCCTTTTTTTATTTTAAGTTAAGCACTTTTCCTCTTAGTCATTTAGTCATAAGAATCACTTGGAGTGTTATTACTGTTTAACCAAACACTGTAATAATATAAACTCACTATTCCGAGAACTGAAATAAATACTATTTTCAGGTGGCAGCTAAATGGGCGTTTCGCTTTCTGTACGACTTTCACCCTAGATCAAGCATAGACCCGTCTACAGCTAGACGGTCTATATCTTGTTTCTCGTGCTAGTGCAAATCATATGTGCATCGCGACATAGAAGTGGATAATTTATTATTGCTAATATAACGTATACTATATAGAATAGAGGAGCCGTCTGATCAGGATCTGCTCTGTTTGCTAATGAAATTTGATAGACATGTTTCTCTAGTTTCTAAAATAGCTACATTTTTCTGTCTTCCATGTATCATTATAACTATTTTGTCCATGAGTATTCAGTAGGTATTGAAATTTGGAAACAATACAGAGCAGGGGAAATGTTTAAGACAGTAAGTGGTCACATTAAACAGGTTAACACTATTTCATTTTCTCTTTATTATTTCGCTGGCTAAACTGTCCTCGCCTTTGCAAACAGTTTGGACCCAAAGGAGACGACTAGTAACTCGATGTCCCATCAGGATCCAAATTGTTGGGTAGTCAGTGTGATTATATTGTTTGAAATTAACCCATTTGCTCCCACGAGCCCATATATGGGACGTAGGCAAACAGTGTAGACTCTGATCAGACGCCGCATAATGCGGCGTCTGATCAAAGTCTACACTGTTTGCTGATAGGAAATTCAATATGAAACAAAACAGAAATGAAAGTTTAGACCAGACATCCCTTAGATAAAAGATAGACCAAGAATCCATTGGGAGCAAATGGGTTAAGCAAAGAAAATGGAACAGACGACACATTTTGCAGACGACACAAAATGGCAGTGAAAAAAAGATCAGTACATTGTAGCTGTAACCCTGCGACTGGAATTTGTCATCGATCTTGTCTAGAAGTGGTGTCTTCATTGTACAGACAGGTCCACTTTCACCGAACCAGCATCGATTTAAATCAGATTGGTGTCTGCATGTTTTAACCCTTTCTCAGGTTGTCGTCTGCACGTTTAACCCTTCCACTGTCAAACACACTTTCTCTGCTAAGATCATCGTTTGCAGATTTCGAATTAAAATATTTCTTCAATTTCTTTATTTAAAAAATCACAATGTCAGATAGTTTCGACTCGTGATTACATTCCGAGTTGCACGGCGTCTTGTGGCAATCAATAAGTTCATCAAGAAAATCGCCTTGACTGCGAAAGTGTTAAGATGTCTTAGTATCAGAACCAGACGACAGTTAACCATATGCCTACTAAGAGCGATATGAACAGACAGCTTTGACCAAGAATAGCCTCATCAGGCGTCTCATCTGGATCCAAGCTGTTTAAGCCTCGGTCAATACTGTCTCAAAAGTATTGACACTCGGTCAATATTGTCTCAGATATCTTGTCACTTGGTCAATAATGTCTCAAACGTCTTGACACTTGGTCAATATTGTCTCGAATATATTAACACTTGGTCAATGTCTCAAAAGTCTTGACAATGGGTCAATATTGTCTCGAATGTATTAACACTTGGTCAATGTCTCAAAAGTCTTGACAATGGGTCAATATTGTCTCGAATGTATTAACACTTGGCCAATGTCTCAAAAAGTCTTGACAATGGGTTAATATTGTCTCGAATGTATTAACACTTGGCCAATGTCTCAAAAGTCTTGACGCTCGATCAATGTCTCAAATGTCTTGACACTCAGTCAATATTGTCACAAATATACTGAAACTCGGTCAATATTGTCACAAATATATTGACACTCAGTCAATATTGTCACAAATATATTGACACTCAGACAATATTGTCTCAAATGTCTTGACACTCAGACAATATTGTCACATATATCTTGACACTCGGTCAATATTGTCTCAAATGTCTTGACACTCAGACAATATTGTCTCAAATGTCTTGACACTCAGACAATATTGTCTCAAATGTCTTGACATTCGATCAATGTCTCAAAATTCTTGACACTTGGTTAATGTCTAAAAGGCTTGACACTCGATCAATATTGTCTCAATGTTTTAGATCTAGCCTCTTTGAATATATCTACCGAAAAGGTGCATTAGATTGAACTGAAAAAAGAAAAGATATAGAATTGTGTAGTATTGAAAACATTGTGATAAATAGAGCATTTGATAGGAGCAAATGCTCTATTTATCACAATGTTTTCAAAAACTGACTTTTACAGAGGCTTCAAAATGCATCAATATGAGGGAATGGGTTAAAATGTACATATGCAAATAGGAGCCCTATGATCAGGGTCTATACTGTTTGCTGAACCCATCGATGTCACTGGTATATACCAACACATGTGTTGTATGCGGGGCCACACTCAACAGGAACAATAGACGGGATCCAAATTCAGATCGGGACGGGTTTTCTTAACCCTTCGCTTGCTGAATTTTAAAATACATTTCTCCTTCCTTACCCATGTCCTGTTGTATAATAATATATATCTTCACAGTGTACAAGTATTTCGCTGTGCAATCACTGCTGTGGAGTGCACTGGTTGCACAATCAACTTGTAAATAGTGCAGACCCTGATGAGACAGCTCCTGCATGAGCTGTCTCATCTGGGTCTTCACTATTTACAGGTAGGTACATTTGCGTGAACAGCAGGCGAATGGTTAAAATTATATGAGAATAAATGGGCAGAGTTTGATCCGACATGCTTTTTCTGCAGACTAAGCGGTTAAGTAAATGATTGATTGCTAGGTGGGAGTCAGACGAATTAGAAAACATCGGCGACAGTTAATTGTTAATAAATGATTTATTGGTAAATAATTACCATATAAACATGCATATATCATTTTATTAGTCTCATCTATCCAGTACAGCAGCAACGACACGCGACGTTAGAAATAACACGTTTAATCATTTCCCTCATAGACGATTTTTAGATCTTTGGAAACAGAGTAGACCTAGATCAGATATCTCCTATACCAGCTGTCTGATCAGGGTCTGCTCTGTTTGCTTTAGATCTGATTATACATTGTCTGTCATGGTGAAAATCCCTTGTTCAAAATACTGTTGTAAACATCCAGCTAATTAATATTCATACAATCATTGTCAGCTACCCAATTACTAAACGCGTCAATTCTCCACCAAACCCTATACTGTGACCACTCTTTAGAATCGTCTCGAAGAGGTGATTCTTAAGAATGGTCACAGTACAGGGTTTGGTGGAGAAATAAAGGACTTATTCTTATCTGGACCTCTGATATTTACTTCCTATTTTTTATTACAATGAATAGACGAATGTAATGCACTACTTGCTACAGACACGTGATCATTCACGAAGCAGTATTTCAACTCTTATACTGCCATTTCTTTGTCGTCTGCCAAAGTTGTCGTCTGCTTTAATTTTCAGTTTTTGATTTAGTTCCCTTTTGTTTCAAACCCATAATCACAGCATGAGACAGTTTTAATTTTAATTAGCCACCGACTTAGTCGGCGTCTCAGATGGATCTAAACTGTTGACAAATGGGGTCAAATATTCACTCATGTCAGCGAAAGATTTGATGGTTCTATAAATTCTGGTGGCAACACTGGAGGCAACAAGTAGATCATTAACCATTGCATTGATCGTCTTACAACCCGTCTGCTGTCACCGTGCTGTCTGCTTGTATTTTCCTACCGCAGAATGGTTGAAAACTGTGAACAAGATCAGACATACTATACTTTATGTCTACCCACAGGTTTTGAAAGTGTGTGTTATGTGTTATAAGTTGCCACACAGGTAGACGGCTAAAGTTCCAGGTAAGAAGAGTACTTAAGAATATATTAACCCTTTCCTATAATATAATTATAGCATGAATATTAATTAGCTTGTTTTCTATAAAGGCATTATAATCATTTTTACCGCGAAAGAAAGTACAGAATCAAATTTATATACATGTAATTCCATAAGCAAGCAGTGCAGTCCCTGGTCAGATGGCTCCTTCCGGAGCCGTCTGATCTGGGTCTACTCTATTTGTAAAGGCGTAAAAATGCGCACCTACGTAGTAAAGAGTTAGTATAATGTCCTATTAAAATACATTTGTAAGCCAACACTTTCCTGTGTAGGGCCTCGAACAGTGTTCGGCTGAGAAATAACAGAATTGTGTGATGCAATAATCCTTGTCCCTGGAGCTCAGACTGCTAAAGCATTGATTAAGTTAACGCGTTAATTTATTGCCATATAAGCAATGAACTGAAGTGACTTGGTGCCTCCTGAAGATGAAAATAAGTGTTAACATACAGTAAAACCTCTCTATAGCGGCCACTTAATTACATCAAGTGTTTGTGTTTAAAGGAGCGTTCTGTTTTACTTTCACCTTGCTTTAAGCAACCACCTGCTCTAAATACCAACTATTTAACACAATTTTGTGGCCGTTATAGAGAGGTTTTACTGTATCTCTTACGGAGCGTGTTTTGACAGTCATTTTCAAACCTCTTGGATCCAGATCAGACGTTTTATCATGATCCAAGCTGTTTGCCACTCGGTCAATAGTCTCTCAAACAATTAAGCCATCTGGACAACTTTGTAAAAATGATTGCAGTGAAACTTTCAGCTGATATCAGTTTTGATAGCATCAGAATGGTTTGGGCGACAGAGGTAAGTGCCCAATAAAACAAATCTGCTGACTCAAGCACATATTTGTATCCTCCGATAACAAAATGCCTCGTCCAATATAATACCAAACGAAACGCTTACATAGATCAGTGGTTAAAGCTTTCGTTCGCCAAGCAGAAGGCCACATGTTCGATACTGAGCGTTGTTATAAATGCTACAAGTAGATCATCCAGTTACAGTTATCCCCAAAAGGCACACCAAGTTGTTTCAACGTTGAATTAATGTCACACCAGCAGTCTCTACACGTTCATTTCTTTCTAGTCTGGGTTCAAACTGTTTGCATAGATAATCACGAATTCGCAAATAGCACAATATTTCGTCGCGATATACATATATTTCGTAAAGAAGAATTTAGACATTTTAGGCAGGTGGCTGCTTAATGCAGGGTGAAAACCATGCAAAAAGCTCTCATGTGAGTCTCACTCTGCATTAGTTACCATCTGTACTTGTACAATACAAATACATCAAAACCGTCGCTGGTCCGAACTTTCGTAAAGAAGAATTTGAATTTAGATAGTTTAGGCAGGTGGCTGCTTAATGCAGGTTGAAAAAGATAGTAGACTCAGCAACCCAGTAATGGTTAACCTCTCTAGTGAGACCACTTTAGGAATAAATATACGAGTCTTTAAAAGCAGCTAGAATCGTTCTGTATAACTATAGTCTAGCATTAAGCTCCCGCCTACCCCTAAGACTCATCTGGTGTCTGTTTAAAGCAGAATGAAAGTACAAAGTGCAGAAAGTTAGTCCACCATTAAATAATCGCATGGCATTGTCCAACATTAAATGCTCGCATGGCATTGTCCAACATTAAATGATCGCATGGCATTGTCCAACATTGAATGAGCATATGGCAGTGTCCAACATTAAATTATCACATGGCAGTGTCCAACATTAAATGATCACATGGCATTGTCCACCATTAAATGGTCATATGGCAATGTCCAACATTAAATGATCACATGGCATTGTCTAACATTAAATGATCATATGACCTTGTGCAACATTAAATGACCATATGGCATTGTTCAACATTAAATGATCACATGGCATTGTCTAACATTAAATGATCGTATGGCCTTGTGCAACATTAAATGATCACATAGCATTGACCAACATTAAATGATCACATGGTATTGTCCAACATTAAATGAGCATATGGCAGTGTCCAACATTAAATGATCATATGGCATTGTCTTAACTCTTCGTTTATGCAAACAGAATAAATAAATATCATGTATAAATATAATATATGAATATGCAGTTTTCGTCATGACCAAAATTATCTTGTTCATACTTATAATTAATATTCATGCAGTCATTATCTCTTTCATGAATATTCATTAAATAGAGGATTAACCCGTTACTCTATAAATATGCCTTTCTACGCCTTTGCAAACAGAGTAGACCCAGATCAGACGGCTCCTATAGGATCCCTCTGATCAGGGTCTGCTCTGTCTGCTCATTGAATAATTATAGATCTGATTGTACAGCATCTGCAATGGTGACAAATCCATGTTTTAATATACCATTTTGAAAATTAATCTAATTAATATTCATGATGTCATAAATTCTGTCATGAATATCCATGGAGTAGAGGATTAAAGACACATTGTGTGAGTATTGAAAAGAAGCTCTACTGTAGCAAATACCACACACA
This sequence comes from Azorinus chamasolen, assembly GCA_963576725.1. Taxonomy (NCBI): domain Eukaryota; kingdom Metazoa; phylum Mollusca; class Bivalvia; order Cardiida; family Solecurtidae; genus Azorinus; species Azorinus chamasolen. Next base: position 101,026,612 of record OY755237.1, read on the forward strand.
TGTCTCATTGATAAAACCACAGGTGGTGTTATCGAACTGACCATAAGTGGTGTTATCGAACTGACCACAAGTGGTGTTATCGAACTGACCACAAGTGGTGTTATCGAACTGACTTCTTGATGTATAATACATGTGACCCTGCTGAAATGAAATAACCATAATTACCATATACACGATATATATACATATATAACCATAATTATACGATTTTGAAAAAGCTCACTAAAGTTATATATAATGTAATTGGGGTGGGGTTTTCATAATTGTTATTTATTTTATCAGTTCACCGTGGTTCAGAAAGACCTTGCCACCACATATTTGTATATACAGTTGAACGTCGATATATCGAACTCGGATAACTCGAAATTCGGGATAACTCGAAACAAATGTTCGGTCCTTCCAAAATTTACAATACAGAATTTGTTCCAAAATGTATCACTACCCATATCTAGAAACACATGCGACAGCGTAATACAGGTCGAAAGTAATGCTGAAAGCTCCTACAGGAGCTTTTAGCATTACTTTCGATCTGCATTAAGCTGTGAACTTGAGATATTGTTCAGATTAAAAATCGGTTGACTCGAACCTCTGTTATCTCGAAGTAATTTGTATGGTCCCTCGAAGTTCGAGCTATCGACGTTCAAATGTATTTGTATATACGTCACAAAGCCAGTGCGATTTCGCAACCTCTTGGTAAAACCTTGTCTTTGATCATTGTCTCCTCATTGTTATGGACTGATAGCACGTATTCATTTTCCCATTAGTGCTTTGGCCTGTTATATCATTTACACATCACGTGCCAGGAGAAGCATGCTACTCATGATAGATAACAAATGGAACCCGGCCTGACCATGATAGATAACACATGGAACCAGTCTGCTACAAAGATGCCAATCAAATATTATTCCATAATTTGTAAACAGCTCTGGGTACTACTAATAAGCGGTCATGAACCAAAAACCAAAAACTGAGAACCACTGAAATCTTGCTGAAGATGGATATGAAAGATAACCTTGAAACAAGCTGGATCTGATGTCATAAAACTTCTGAGTTTATAACAGTAAAACCTCTCTTAACCGGAATTCTAGTAGAGAAGAATTTAGATATTTTAGGCAGGTGACTGCTTAATGCAGGGCAAAAGTAATTCAGAAAGCTCCAGTAGGAGCTTTCTGCATTACTGGCTACCACCGGCCTTAGGGACCCATAATTAGACCTCCCTTTGATGGTCGCTTAAGACAGGTTCTACTGTATTTTGATCCAGCTGACCTGTGCTCTGTCATCATGATTCAAAGAGTTTGGCTCTGGGAATGTGACTTGATATAAATATTCTTTTAAACTTTAAGAGAGAGGCAAATAGAATATTGTGTTCACATACATAGGACACATGTAAACAGTGTAGACCCAGATCAAAGGCCTCCTGAAGGAAAGTCTGCACTGTTTACTATTTCAATCAATGCCAAAGTTTTTTCAACAGTATTACTTACATTGCTTTTTGACCCCCCCCCCCCCCCCCCCGTCTCTCACGCATACAAAATAGACGAAATTCACCTAATATAAATACTGGAGTTAAGTTAAGTCAAAAGGTTCAATTAATGTGTTTGCTTATGAAATGAAGTCTGATTCTACGGTTTCTGCTAGGGTCAAAACTTACATTTGTCCATATGAATAGTTATGAAGCCAATGGTTAACGAACACCAGACGATAATTTGTTTGCAGCAGACGGCGGCGTAATGACAGGTTAAAGATAGGATACCTATGCATCCACTTCAGTCATATCGACACCTTTTGAAGCCTCTGTAAAAGTCATTTTTGAAACCATTGTGATAAATAGAAGATTTGCTCCATAGGAGCAAGTGCTCTATTTATCACAACGGTTTCAAAACTACACAGTTCTAAAATGTCTCTTTTATTCTAGTAAATGCTCCTTTTCGGTAGATTTATTCAAAGAGTTTAGGTCTAAAAATAGCCTATAAATATCACAATGGTTTCAAAACTACAAAACTTTAAGAGTTTCCATCTTCTAATTACTCCTTTTCGGTAAATTTATTCAAAGAGGTTTGGTCTAAAATAGAGTATGAGGGAATGTGTTAAAGATAGAATAGCGATGCACCCCGCTGTTCTTATTGCTCCGCGTGGTACATTCCTACACGCGTAAGTCATTATCTAATTACCTGCTCGTTTGTAAGTATTACCGTTACTCATTACGCGTGATTACACTAGTATCTATGCACAGAAGCTTGTATTCACGCGAGAACTCGTTTAACCCATTCCCTCATAGGCTACTTTTAGGAACAACCTCTTTGAATAAATCTGCTTACTAAAAAGGGGCATTTACGATAGGAATGGACATTTTTAGAATTGTGTAGTGTTGAAACTATTGTGATAAATAGAGCATTTGCTCCTATGGAGCAAATGCTTTATTTATCACAATAGTTTCAGAAAGTGACAAACAGCTTTGATCCTAATGAGACAACGAGCTATCTGGATCCAAACTGCTGGCAAAATATCATCGCATGTTCGCCGTAGTATAATGAAGATGAAGCACATATTAACCCATTCTCTCATATTGACGCATTTTGACGCCTCTGTAAAACCACTTTCTGAAACCATTGTGGTAATTAGCGCATTTGCTTCATAGGAGCAAATGCTCTATTTATCACAATGGTTTCAAAACTACACATATCTAAAAAACATCCTTCCTCTAGTTAATGCTCCTTTTTGGTAGATGTATTAATTGGAAGAGGATCTAAAATAGCCTATGAGGTAATGGGTTAAGAATGGACCCAGTCAGAGAAGTACGTATTAAGCCAGTAGATTTGAAACGAGAGAGACTGGATCCAGGCCAGGCTCCGGCGTTATAACACTTCTGAGCCTGAGTCTAACTTCATTCTCAAGTATCTGATCGATCAGAATTTGAAGAAGACCAATCAGATACCTGAGAATGAATTTAGACTCGAGCAAAAGGCTTTATAACATCTGTGTCATATGTAAAATACAGACTGCGTTTTTGTACAATACGTGTCTGGCGCAATCATTCTAGGCACTGACGTAACTTTGGAACAGATTCATGCTTTCGAATGATGTTAAGATTATTATAAAAACTACAGTGTGTCTGAACTATATTTGTTTGCTTCCAATCTATTAATGACTAGAATTTAATAATACGGGTTTGAAACATGTTTGCTTGGTTCCATACTGACTCAATACTATTTTTTTAAAACTTGTTTGCTTGGTTCCATGCTGACTCAATACTATTTTCAAACTTGTATGTTTGGTTCCATTCTTCTAATACATGTGGCCCAATACTAGTTTAACCCTTTACCCCATAAATATGCTTGTAAGAAATTATGGTATCATGAATATTAATGAAATAATTTTTATAATGGCATACGAACACAGGGCATTTAGACTCAGGCAGAAACTGTATAAATATGTTTATATTATACTGCAAGCAAACACAGCAGACCATGATCAGACAGCTCCTATAGGAGCCGTCTGATCTGAGTCTACTCTGTTTGCAAGGCGTACAAAGGCGTATTTATCGAGTAAAGGGTTAAGACTTGTTAGCTTTGTTCAAACTTCTAATGCATGAGTCTCATTTTGTTTGCTTGGTTCCAAATTTTCTATCATATTGAGAATCAATACTATTCTGAAACGTGTTTGCTTTTATTCCTATTTTACAATGTCTAAAACTGAAGTATTCTTAAACATGTTTGACCTCTCGCTTTTGAACGTGTTAGGCTCTATGACTGGTTCCCCAATTTCCACAAAAGCGATACACAGTGTCATTTTCAGTCATGTTTTATCGGTTCCATGTTTCTACCAGAATAGTAAAGGCTTGGAACCAGGCCAAGAAAGTTGAGATTAGTCCCGTGATTATTCTCGTGAAGTCTTCTCAAAAGACTTGTGTGGATTATAACCGTTCTAAATCTAAACAGACTTCATACTAAAAAAACTCAAGTCAAGATCTCAATTTAAATTCTGACACATACATTTATGACTAGATTTGAATACATGTATATGGAATTATATATATGTGTGTACAATAACAGACAAAAAGTCAGAGTCCTGCGAATGGGACTCGATGGAACACAATTAGCCCCCACCTCCTTAGTGAATTGCTACATTTATATTATTGACCGGTCTTATTCTTTTAAAGTGGTGTTTCTGCATGAATTCTGTTGCAGCTGTGACAATTTGCAACAATTGTCGAGCAAACCTTCCCAGAGGGCTCTTCTGCTGTGAACAGGATATACACTGTTTTATAATGACCTTTATTAGAAGCACTACGTATAAATGGCTACGGTCCCTGGTCCCCTATAGTGTCGCGTGGCAATTACCATGAATTCTTTACCAGACTGTCAGGCATAGCCGTTGGGAATTGTTCATTTGACTTCTAGGTACAATGTATTTAATTACAATGTATTTACTTGTCATCGTTATTGAGATCTCTTGGAGCACAATAAAGTATTCCAGCCGGCCATTATCATTGACCAGTGATTATATGCATGTACCTAAAGACATACTCCACTGTTTTTTGATCAAGTTTTGATGTCATGTAACTAGAAAACATGAACGAATCCATACTATATACAATACATAGAACTAGCATGTAATTGATTATAGCATTAACCCATTCCCTCAACGGCTATTTTTAGACCCAACTACTTTGGATAAAGCTACCGAAAAGGAATGTTTACTAGAGAAAAGGAACGTTTTAGAATTTTGCAGTTTTTTAAACCATTGCGATAAATAGAGCATTTGCTCCGGAGGAGCAAATGCTTTATTTATCACATTGGTTTCAAAAGGTGACTAACTGAGGCGTTAACATGTGTCAATATAAGGGAATGGGTTAAACTGCATCCTTCTAAAATGATACCATAACAGGCCTCTTTTAGCTCACCAGAGCACAAAGTGTCAGGGTGAGCTTTTGTAATCGCCTGATGTCCGTCGTCCGTCGGCGAGCGTCGTGTGCCGTGTGCCGTAAACAATTTGATCCTTTAAAACTCTTCTCTTCTGATTCTACAGGGTTCATCTTTGGCTTTCATCAGCTTTCATCTTTGGCACATAGCATCCTCTGTAGGTCCTCTACAAAAGTTATATAAATTATATCCCTGTGGTCAAAATTGGTCCCGCCCCAAAGGTGCCTTGTTTTCTATAGAAACATATAGTGAAAACTTCTCCCCTGAAACTTGAAGGTTCTCGGCTTTTATATTTGACACATAGCATCATGTACAGGTAATCTACATAAGTTATATACATCATGTCCCAAGGGTGGCCAGTGGTTAAAAGAAACATATAGTGAAAACTTTCGAAAATCTTCTCCTCTGAAACTGGAAGGTTCTCAGCTGTCATATTTGGCACATAGCATCATGTTCAGGTCTTCTACAAAAGTTATATAAATAATGCTCCCTGGTGTCAAATTTGGTCCCACCCCAGGGGATAAACATTTACTCCATACATACGCCTTTTTACGCCTTTGCGAATAGTGTAGACCCAGATCAGACGGTTTCTATAGGATTCAGGGTCTATTCTGCTTGCTTATGAAATAATATAGATATGACTTCATAGTTTCTTCCATGGTCAAACTTTCATGTGTTCATATGCCATTATACAAATGAATGTAACTGATATTCATGACGTCATTATTTCTTACATGAATATTCATGGAGTAAAGGGTTGATGCAGAATGCTTACATTACTTGTTCCCATGCTTTAAAGTATACCATCGCCTGCATTGAGCGCCAAAACTAGCGCATATTTTTAATAAATGTAAGTTCATACCACTTCTTTTAGTCTGAGTTAATTGTCAAGCATCTGATTGGACATATTTTTAGCTAGTTTGCATTCCGCCATCAGATGTTTGAGAATGACTCTGATCGTAAAGTAAAATTAGGAGACAATATGTCCGCTCTCTGGAAGGGTGTTTGCTGCATTGCTATCAATGTAGACTCAATTTGTATTAAATTAACATATTATTATAGGCTCTTATTATAGTTACCACTACAGTCGTCTGATACTACTAACCCAAGGATGTTATTATGGTCTCTGATTATAGTATCACTACAGTCATCTGATAATACCAGCCATCGGATGTTATTATTGTCTCTGATTATAGTATCACTACAGCCATCTGATACTACTAACCCTCGGATGTTATTATTGTCTCTGATTATAGTATCACTACAGCCATCTGATACTACTAACCATCGGATGTTATTATGGTATCTGGTTATAGTATCACTACAGCCATCTGATACTACTAACCCTCGGATGTTATTATTGTCTCTGATTATAGTATCACTACAGTCATCTGATAATACCAGCCATCGGATGTTATTATTGTCTCTGATTATAGTATCACTACAGCCATCTGATACTACTAACCCTCGGATGTTATTATTGTCTCTGATTATAGTATCACTACAGCCATCTGATACTACTAACCATCGGATGTTATTATGGTATCTGGTTATAGTATCACTACAGCCATCTGATACTACTAACCCTCGGATGTTATTATTGTCTCTGATTATAGTATCACTACAGCCATCTGATACCACTAACCCTCGGATGTTATTATTGTCTCTGATTATAGTATCACTACAGCCATCTGATACTACTAACCCTCGGATGTTATTATTGTCTCTGATTATAGTATCACTACAGCCATCTGATACTACTAACCATCGGATGTTATTATGGTATCTGGTTATAGTATCACTACAGCCATCTGATACTACTAACCCTCGGATGTTATTATTGTCTCTGATTATAGTATCACTACAGCCATCTGATACCACTAACCCTCGGATGTTATTATTGTCTCTGATTATAGTATCACTACAGTCATCTGATACTACTAACCATCGGATGTTATTATTGTCTCTGATTATAGTATCACTACAGTCATCTGATACCACTAACCATCGGATGTTATTATGGTATCTGGTTATAGTATCACTAGAGTCATCTGGTAATGCCAACCATCCGATGTTATTATGGTTCATATATCTGATTATAGTATCATTAAAGTCATCTGATAATACCAACCATCCGATGTTATTATGGTTCATATATCTGATTATAGTATCACTAAAGTCATCTGATAATACCAACCATCCGATGTTATTATGGTTCATATATCTGATTATGGTATCACTACAGTCATCTGATACTACTAACTAACCCTAGGTCTGAATACTAATTAAACCCTTGTCCAGATGAAATGTTATGTGTGATAAACTATGCGTTGCTGTGATTTCTCTCACGTTTGATTCCCTAAAGCTGTTGAGAAACTATTGACGGATTGTCAAACAGCTGGATCTAAGATCTGGATCCAAGTGTCAAACAGCTGGATCTAAGATCTGGATCCAAGTTGTTTCAGATGCAAGTCAGGTCGCGCTTCCAATGGGATTAACGAAATAAATTGAAACGAAACCTGGACATCAACATACTTGTTCAAATATGGTAACAAATGTAAATTCAATATGTTGACTGGAATCGTAACGATTTTTCACAGTAAATAGTGGTGGTCTGTTGTTGCTACAGTATATGATAATGAGTTTTCCTGAAATAAGTTCGCACATTAATTCCAGGACGAAGCTCTCGGAATAGACCCGAGGCATTGGTTATCTCTGATATCTGCCAGATAATTAACAAACCCTTCTTAAGTGACAGTGTGCCAGAAGCTAAATGATCCTGATAGGTATTATGGATACCATGGGAGAAGTTCCGAGAACCTTTACAAATTAACAAAATAGACATCTATCACGCATTATAAACTGATAAAACAAGAAATGTGCAGGGTAATTTAAAAATAGGTAGGTAATAAGTAATCTAAATTAATTATACTGTGGATTTTTCTAATCTAATCTAAATTAATTATACTACGGATTTTTCTGTAAACAGTAAAACCTCTCTAAACAGGACGCTAAATGTAGTATAAGTATCGGTCTTGGAGACAGATGACAGCTTAATGCAGGATGCAAGCCTCTAGGAGCTTTCTACACGACTTTCGCCCCGCATTAAGTCACCTGCCTAAAAGTATCTAAATTATTCTCTACCGGAATTCCGGTTTAGAGTTTTTTCTGTATAGTCAAGCCCTAATACGGGCAAAAAAATAGTAGCAATACTGGTCTTAAAAACCGGCGGTAGCTTAATTCAGGATGAAAGTCATACCGGAAGCTCCTTCGTGGGCTTTTGGCATGAATTGCACACTACATTAAGCAGCCATTTGTTTAAAAAGACATGAATTCTTCTATATTAAATTCCGGTTTAGAGGGGGTTTACTGTAATAGTATGGGTATGAAATGATGAAATAATAAAGTTCTCGAATGTGTGAGACTTGTGTACATTTTACTATAGTAAACTTGTCTAAAGCAATCACTTAATGAATAAACACAGATGTTTATCTTCAACTTGAATGGTATCATAAGAAGTTATAAAGTTATGACCATTGTTCATGACAATTCCTCTCATCATGCCTGTTCCATATGTGAAGCTTCAAATCAACTGAACCAGTAAATAAAGAGCTAAAAATATTGATGCTAGAGTCATGGCCCTTATGCATGGCACTTCCTCTCATCATGCTTGTTCTATATGTAAAGTTTCGAATCAATTGAACCAGTAGATAAATAGTTATTGTCCGGACGAGAAAATATGAAAAAGGGGAATAACTCAAACAATATTGATGCCAGAATTTGGCCCTTGTACATGATACTTCCTCTCACCATGCTTGTTCTATGTGTGAAGTTATAATGAATTCAGCTTACCCTTGTAGGAGATATGGCCCGGACACGAAGCGTGACAGACGGACGGACAGACAGACGGACAGGACAGACAGACGGAATCGAGCAAACCTATAGTCCCCCAAACGGTAACCGGTTGGGGTCTAATAAGTTCTTTCTCCCGCTAACCACGACCTGACTCGCATTTACAAACAACATTGGTCAGGATGACACGTGACGACCTGACTCGCATTGCGAACAATATGTATCAAGATGGCACGTGACGACCTGACTCGCATTTACAAACAACATTGGTCAGGATGACACGTGACGACCTGACTCGCATTGCAAACAATATGTATCAAGATGAAATGTGACGACCTGACTCGCATTTACAAACACGGGACGATCTGACTCGCATTGCGAACAATATGTATCAATATGACACGTGGCGACCTGACTCGCATTTACAAACAACATTAGTCAGGATGACACGTGACGATCTGACTCGCATTGCGAACAATATGTATCAAGATGATACGTGACGACCTGACTCGCATTTACAAACAACATTGGTCAGGATGACACGTGACGATCTGACTCGCATTGCGAACAGCAGGAATCAAGATGGAACGTGACCACCTGACTCGCATTGCAAACAATATGTATCAAGATGAAATGTGACGACCTGGCTCGCATTGAAAACAGCAAGAATCAAGATAGAACGTGACCACCTGACTCCCATTTGCATACAGTATGAGTCTAGATGAAACGTGGAGATCGAAGCTGTTTGATACTCGCACAATAGGTTCTCAACAGCTTGTTCGAATCGAAAGTAGTCAAAATTACACAGATCCAGATTTGAGCAGACATTATTTTTGTACATCGAGGTAAGGGTAAATACTCCGGCGTAAGGGTAAATGCTCCGGGGGTATTGGTGGTTTGACAGTTTTAACAAAGTTAACCTTCTAGGTGTCCATTTCTATGTACAATGTACATGTACCGTGATAAACAATTATTCATTTGTTCAAGATTCTGTGGTGAATATATATAAAAGACTCCTCGGTGTCACACTCAACATGATCCTCTGGTATTTGTAAACAGTGAAGAGTTTGATAAGCCGTTGAGCTGACAAGCAGCATCCGATGAGGGTCTATACTATCACGCGTCAGAATCAGAAATGTTAAATTTTATCCATGATATATGTATGTTTTAACGCAATGTAAAACATGAGCAGTTACCCCGTTGAAAAGGCGCCTTCTGGCCAGGTTCTACTCTCTGTTTGTCACATCATTCAGTAAAAAACATGCGGCGACTGATCAGGTTCTACTCTGTTTGCAAGTCTAGGTTTGTTTAGCCAGACTTATGCTGTACAGTCATTGTACAGAAGTGACCCCCCCCCCCCCACACACACACACACACACACACACCACATAAACACAAAGAAGAGACCGCAGGAGCCGTCTGATCAGGGTCTGCTCTGTTTGCTGATTAAATTATATAGGTCTTAATATACAGTTTCTGTCATGACCACAAAAGTCATTAGCGTTTGTGTTCATATGCTAGTATAAACATTCGTGCAATAACCATTCATGACGACATTTATTCTTACATGAATATTCATGAGGTACATGGTTAACCCATTACCTCATAGGCTATATTTAGACCCTACCGCTTTGAACAGATCTACCGAAAAGGATCATTTACTACAGAAAAGGGAAATGTGTAGCTTAGAAACCATTGTGATAAATAGAGCATTTGCTCCTATGGAGCAAATGCCCTATTTATCACAATGGTTTCAAAAAGTGACTTTTATAGAGGCGTCAAAAGGCGTCAATATGAGGAAATGGGTTAAAGGCATATGATGCATTTTATATTGATACTGTATCGTTTGCCTGGCATGAAATATGAAAGTATCCGATACCAAGGGAACACAGTATAGTCTATCTGAGGTCACTATTTAATGAGTATATATGGGGTCTATAAGAGCATGTGGTGGCTTAAATCAAGACGAACTTAAAACAGAAAGCTCTTAAAGGAACGTTTTTGCAGAAAGTTCACCATGCATTAAGCTACCACCTGTCTTAAAACAGAATTTTAGTTATTTCGGATGGTCGTTGTACACAGGTTTACTGTATCTATAAAATATGCACACTTTCTAACGAGCTCGGTCTCTGGATGGTCTTTGCTGTCAGTTGCTTTACCATAATTATGTTTTCTTTATGGTTTACGCTATGTTTTTAGTGGAGGTTGTACTTTAAATGGTTCACTCTGACTTAACCATCGTACTAGTTTTGCCATAATTATGGGTTTCTGGTATTTGAATAGTGTACAACATTCGTTGAAAGCTGTTATAAGTTCATGCAGCAACATAATTCGGGTAAGGTCCCTAATGGGTCGTTGGGAAAAGTCAATAGCATGAGATAGGGCTGTTAAAACATGTTTTCCTGGCGACTACAATAACTTGATGCATGCCGCAGTCCATATATGTGTAATCCCTCAAGTTAACGCCTCTGTAAAAGTCACTTTTTGAATTAATTGCAATAAAAACAGTATTTGCTCCATATAAACAAATATTCAATTTATCGCAATTGTTTCAAAACAACACCATTCTAAAATTGTCATTTTCTCTAGTAAATGCTCCTTTTCAGCAGATTTATTCAAAGAGGTTGGGTCTAAATTAGCCTATGATGTATGGGTTAAAAACAGGTTTATGTTCTCCTGATCGGTATTCAAGCTAGTAAGACCCAGTTAACCTTTACTCCATGAAAACGCCTTTCTATGCCTTTGCAAAAAGAGTAGAACCAGATCAGATGGCTCATATGGGAGCCGTCTGATCAGGGTCTGCTCTGTTTGCTTATGCTATAATATGCTATTGATCACAATGGCTTAAAAAGTATTTATACAGAGGTGTCCAAAGGCGTCAAACTGGGTGAACGGTTTAGGTACAGACCGAGTGCCATACTCTTCGATACCTGATGAAACGTGAAGCTAGTCGGTCTCTTATCTGAGTCTGTCCTGGTGAGACGTGAAGCTAGCCAGTCTCTTATCTGGGTCTGTCCTGGTGAGATGTGAAGCTAGCCGGTCTCTTATCTGGGTCTGTCCTGGTGAGACGTGAAGCTAGTCGGTCTCTTATCTGGGCCTGTCCTGGTGAGACGTGAAGCTAGCCGGTCTCTTATCTGGGTCTGTCCTGGTGAGACGTGAAGCTAGCCGGTCTCTTATCTGGATCTGTCCTGGTGAGACGTGAAGCTAGCCGGTCTCTTATCTGGATCTGTCCTGGTGAGACGTGAAGCTAGCCGGTCTCTTATCTGGGTCTGTCCTGATGAGACTTGAAGCCAGCCGATCTCTTATCTGGGTCTGTCCTAATGTTGTTGATAACGCTTAACTCTTGATAACAGTTAACTCTTGATAACAGTTAACAAGTTATTGATAATGTTTAACTGTTGATAACGCTTAACTCTTGATAACAGTTACCAAGTTCTTGATAACAGTTAACTCTTGATAACGGTTAACAAGTTATTGATAACGGTTAACTATTGATAACGGTTAACAAGTTATTGATAACGGTTAACTCTTGATAACAGTTTATTATTGATAACAAATACCTCTTGATAACGATTAACAAGTTATTTATAACGGTTAACTCTTTATAACGGTTAACTCTTTATAACGATTAACAAGTTATTGATAACGGTTAACTCTTTATAACGTTTAACAAGTTATTGATAACGGTTAACTCTTGATAACGGTTAACAAATTATTCATAACTCTTGATAACGCTTAACCTTTTCCCTCATATAAACGCATTTTCACGCATCTCCAAACAGAGTAGACCCAGATCAGACGGCTCCTATAGGACGCATCTGATCAGGGTCTGCTCTGTCTGCTAATGGAATTTGATAGATATGTTTCTTTAGTTTCTAAAATGGCTACATTGTTCCAACTTCTATATTTCATTATAACTATTTTGTCCATGAATTTTCAGTAGGTTTTGAAATTTGTAATAAATATAGAACAGGGAAATTGTGTACTCTTTATAACAGTTAACTCATGATAACAGTTAAGTCTTGATAACGATTAACTCTTGATAACAGTTAACTCTTGATAACAGTAAACTCTTGATAACAGTTAACTCTTGATAACAGTTAACTCTCGATAACGGTTAACTCTTGATAACAGTTAACAAATCTTGATAACGGTTAACTCTTGATAACAGTTAACTCTCGATAACGGTTAACTCTTGATAACAGTTAAAAAAAATGATAACGGTTAACTCTTGATAACAGCTAACTCTTGATAACAGTTAAAAAATCTTGATAACAGTTAACTCTCGATAACGGTTAACCCTTGATAACAGTTAACTCTCGATAACGGCTAACTCTTGATAACAGTTAAAAAATCTTGATAACGGTTAACTCTTGATAACGGTTAACTCTTGATGGTTAACTCTTGATAACGGTTAACTCTTGATGGTTAACTCTTGATAACGGTTAACTCTTGATAACGGTTAATTCCTGATAACGGTTAACTCTAGCACTGCCAATCTGTAGACATCGTATCGTTGCACACAGTTTTGACCCAGATGAGACGCCGAATAAATATGAGTTCCGTCAGAATCCAAACTGTTTGATATAGTATAGTGTTGGATTTTAAAAAACAAAAATAAATATTTATGCAGACGACAATTTTGTAAATGACAATGATTGGCAACGAAAGAGCTGAATAACGATTTCGATACAAGCATTTTCATTCAGCAAGGAGCGATATTTGTCCATTTGTCTCTCAATGCCTTTATTCGTGTAATTTATCTTTACGCAGTTATTTTCTAGAGAATTATTTGCAGTTCTTCCGTTCTCTATCAACTTTTATCACACAGCGGATGAATTCGCGATACCATCTGCAAACAGTCTAGATCCAGATTTACTCAGCGCCTCGTGGAAGCCCAATTGAGTTCGTGATCGTGCTTTAGAAAAGAAAACTCAATTTTAAAGAATGACGCAGACAATTGTTTTTTCGGATGAAAATTTGCCCAGCTCACCAAAGGTAGTACTACAGACTGCCTTCACAATTACTTAAACAGTAGAACCTCTCTTAAGCGACCGCAATATTAATCGGACACAATAGACTTAAAAAGCAGGTGGTTACTTAATGCAGTGCAAAAGTAATGTAGGAGCTTTCTGTATAACTTTTGACCTGCATTAAGCTAACACCTGTCTTACAGTTCCTTAATAAGACCTCTTTTTAATGGTCGCTTAAGGGTGGTGCTATTTATACAGTGCTACTGTTAGGTTCCTTATTCTGTATACCGTATGCATTTGACCTCCAAAAATCGATATCTTTAAATCACCCCTATTCAATTCAATCGACCCGGACGAAAATCTCACACCCTAATCAATTCGTACCTGAAATCTCACCTGTGTTTAACCCAAAGTTTCTCAGCTCCAGACTTATTGATCACCGAATGTGAAATATTTGATGAACACTTTACTAGTAAGGCCAATGCTTGAATGATCGGATATAAATATACATGTACATTGACTTCATACCACTACCAGTTGAGTGGAGTTTTTCAAAGTGGATCGGATTTGGAATGTGACCAAGAGTCGGCCATGACAGATTTGTGAAACGGTTTTGCTACAGGATTACGTGGGTGTCTAAAAATGGACATTGTATGTAGCATTCATACTTTTATATAAGTTTTCATACGCTCGTATAGTTGTATAAAGGTTAGAATTTGGTTTACGTAATACTAATATACAGTAAGATTTCTCTAACCCGGACGTTCCTTGTCAAATTAGTATGAATATATGTCTTGGAGACAGGTGGCAGCTTAATGCAGGGCGAAAGTCATGCAGAAAAGCTCCTATAGGAGCTTTCTGATTGACTTTCACACTGGATTAAGCAGCCACCTGTCCAGAAGTGACTACAGCAAACCCTCTCTATAACGGCCACTAAATTACAACAAGTTTTCTGTGTTAAAGGCAGGTGTTTGCTTAAAGCAAGGTGAAAGTAAAACAGAACGCTCCTATATAGGAGCGTTCTGTTTTACTTTCACCTTGCTTTAAGCAAACACTTGCTCTAAATACCAGCTAATTACCACAATTTAGTGGCCGTTATAGAGAGGTTTTACTGTAATTTCTTCTCAACTAGAAGTCCGATTTAGCGGGATTTACTCTATGTGGTGTTCTGTTATCACTATGTCCGATATCATGTATATACCTAGTGAATATTAATGTTAGAAATAGTGACATTTTGGACATTTATTAGAATGGCATGTCAAAGACCTATGATACATGGTATGCTACATGTATGATACAGGTCTTTGGGCATATAAAGACGATAATGTTTAGATATGCCAGACACTGCAGACTCCGATCTATATTATCTATGCTATATGATCTGTTTCTTTGTACTTTCTAAACTGGCTACTATGTTCCACCTTGCATATTACACTATAACTATCTTGTCCATGAAACTACAGTTCGTATTGAAATTTGAAATAAATATAGAACAGGGAAAGGGTTAATCCAAATTAGATCCATAACGTTCGCAGTGTGTTCAAATTTAGCTGAGTAAGCATTACGTTTTCCATTAGCCCTTATATAACCCTTATATAACTAGCAATCATCACCTACCTACATGGGACTGTCGTTTCAAGGATGGACTACAGCACTTAATAACTACTGCATTTAAACAATTCCATCGTATATAAACGCCTTTTCACGCCTTTACAAACAGAGTAGAGCCAGATCAGACGGCTCTTATATAGGAGTCGTCTGATAAGGGTCTGGTCTGTTTGCTTAGAACTGAAACAATATACTATAGATGTGTTTGTACAGTTTGTGCAAAGACCAAATATGCATGAGGTCATCTGACATTAAAAACATTAATCTATTTAATATTAGTGATGTCATTATTTCTTACATGCATATTCACGGAGTAAAAACCCAACTAGATCTTGTTTACTCTCTATATTTTGAGTGGTTAACAACCCTCCACTATACAGTGTTTGAATGGTAAACCCAAACTATAATTGTTTCAGTGGTTAACCCCCACTATATCTTGTTTGAGTGGTTAGCCCCCACTAGATCTTGTTTGAGTGGTTAAACCCCGTTAGATCTTGTTTTGAGTGCTTACACCCGCAACCCACACCCACACCCACACACAAGATCTTGTTTGAGAGTTAACTCTACTAGATCCTGTTTGAGTGGTTAAATTCCACTAGATCCTGTTTGAGTGGTTACTCTCTCCTACTAGATCTTGTTTGAGAGGTTAAACCCCCGATCGATCTTGTTTGAGTGGTTAACACCCCTAGATCCTGTTTGACGGATTGATCGTCGTATCTACATGTCTGTATTATGGTTTGATATATAATATATAACACTGTATCATGTACTGGCCACGTTTTGCTTATAGATTGGACGGGTTTTCCGTAGTTTTTACATACGTAAGAATTTCCGGTATTTCTTTCAAATATCTTTAAAAAAAATATATACATAAAGCAGTAGGAAAGTGGAAAGGATTTCCAGTTTTACTACCTGTTTTTTTCTTCTTCTGGAAGTACTATACGTATAATGAGCTGAACTGTTGATATTCAAGGAGCACGATTGAGACTTATCCTGATCTATAAATAATTCATTAAGTAGTTCATGTTTGGCCCCGGACTGTCTTATCGTAACATCAACTTTGATTACGTGTACATATACTCAAACTACTAAAATAGTCATTTCTCCACCAAACCCTGCTATAAGAATTCGCTTTGAATTAACCCTTTCGCTGCCAAACTCTGTCGTCTGCTAACTTTGTCGTCTGCTACAAATGTTCATTATTTTGATTTTCTTCATTTTTGTTTCAGAAACATAGTAACAGTAACAAACAGTTTGGATCCCGATGAGACGCCGAGTTACTCGGCGTCTCATCTGGATCCAAACTGTTTGCATAGGTAATCACAGATCCGGCATTGGCAGCGAAAGGGTTAATAACTGTTTACATGTTACATGTTAGATGCTTCTTTCCATGAGATAGCTGGATAACTACAAACCTGTACATGTATTTTATCGAGGTTATCTAACAAGACTTGGTATTCATTGAAGTTGCATAAAATTAGTTTTTTACCCGATATGAAAATGCCGTCTGCTTACATCAAACAATTGCATGCCGAGTAAATGTCTCCAAATGCAATTTATATTTTGCTCTTCAAAAGTGCGATCTTAGTGTCAAATAGTTGTGGGTCCTGACGAGAAATCGAGTCTGGATCGTAGTGTCAAATAGTTGTGGGTCCTGACGAGAAATCGAGTCTGGATCGTAGTGTCAAATAGTTGTGGGTCCTGGCGAGAAATCGAGTCTGGATCGTAGTGTCAAATAGTTGTGGGTCCTGACGAGAAATCTAGTCTGGATCGTAGTATCAAATAGTTGTGGGTCAAACAGCTTGGATCCTGATGAGACACACATTTATTCCAAACTGTTTAATACTGTGATTATATTTCTTGAAATAAATGGAAGAAAATTCAAAACCGAAAACTTGTAGCAGATGACCAATTTTGCAGAGGATATTATGTGACAGCGAAAGGGTAATGCTCCAATGACTAGGATATGATAGTAACAAACCCGATCATTGGACAAGCCAATGTTGTCGGTACTCATTAGTATCACCTTACAGGGGCCCATCTTCTCACCTGGGCCCTGTCTAATTAGTACCACTATTGTCGGTACTCATTAGTATCACCTTACAGAGGCCCATCTTCTCACCTGGGCCCTGTCTAATGAGTACTCATTAGAATCACATTACAGAGGTCCATCTTCTCACATGGTCCATGTCTAATGAGTACCAATATTGCCGGTACTCATTAGTATCGCCTTACAGAGGCCCATCTTCTGACCTGGTCCCTGTCTAATGGGTACCAATGTCGTCGGTACTTATTACAAATGTAGTATCACCTTACAGAGGTCCATCTTCTCACCTGGGCCCGGTCTAATGAGTACCACTATTGTCGGTACTCTTTAGTATCACCATACAGAGGCCCATATTCTCACCGGGGCCCTCTCTAATGAGTACCAACAACTGTGTTGTTTGACAGAAACTTGTGGAAAAGTACTATCGCGGGTTTCCTAAACAACTTTCTTAGCAGGTGATTTGTCAGTTAAAATGGCCTGATAAATTGAGAGGTATCTTCGGCCAAAGAGAACCAGTTTATTTGCTGCATATTCGACAAATATTCAGCTACAACTCCACCGGGGATTTCTGATATGGCCGCTGTCCAAAAACGCCGAGTTAATAGGGCACACAACCCTATATGCATTGAATATAGTATTCTCGTAGCGACTCGGTGTAAAAAAAAAACTAAGCTGTTTCGATTCAGCAAATTCATTCATCTGATCTGGATCCAATTACATTCAATCGTTTCTACAATGACTACTCTTACGAATGATATTTTGGGAGTTACAAGACAGATGGTAGCTTAATGCAGGATGTAACTTATGCAGAAAGCTCCTATGGTAGCTTTCTACATAACCTTCGTTCTGCATTAAGCAGCAACCTGCAGTAAACATGTATTCCATAAATACGCCTTTCTACGCCTTTACAAACAGAGAAGACCCAGATCGGACGGATCCTATAGGAGCAGTCTGATCAGGTTCAGCTCTTTATGCTTATCATATAATACATAGATATGATTCTACAGTTTCTGCTTCAGCAACTAATTCATGTTTTAATATGCCATTTTAAAAATTGATCTAATAAATATTCATGACGTCATCAATTCTTACACGAATAGTAGAAT